>KN494458.1:0-11651 GCA_000787155.1 Scartelaos histophorus | reverse complement strand
CCCCCTTGGCCCCCCTCTGTCTACTGCCCTGTTTGAATCTGTGGTCTTTTATTTGAATTTATTTGACTTACTTACTGGTATTTTTACAATATTACGGTTTTGCATTTCAGGACTAAAATTTAGCAATTACATCTTTTTTTGTGCAGAACTTTGAAAACTGTTTGTTCTATATAAATAAAGCAGTTTTGGAAATCTATTATATCAGCCATATGTGAAATTATTCTAAATTAAGAAAAATCACTTTATATTCTCATTTGGAAGTTTACAGTGTTTGCAGTTTTTCATTTTTTATCTGCTCTTTTTGCAACATTTATTTATCATAACTTATCCGGTTACGGCGCACCAACTATTTTATTTTACATTTTCTGGAGCTAACTGAAAGTAACTGTAGCCATCTGCTGTTTTTCACTTGTTTCAGTTGATTCTTCTGCAAAGGTGTGGGGGCTTTAAAGGTGTGTTCATGGAGGTGTTATGAGTTTGCCTGAAGCAAGACAATTTCCACTGATGGTTAGAACCTAAACGTGAAAAGTCACACTTAAAAAAAAAAAAAAAAGTACTGGGCAATATGTTGAAAAAACTGTATTAACAACAGTAACAGTATTTTTCCTTAAACTGATCTTCATTTTTTATTTGATTTTATTGGAGCTGATACTGGGAAAAAAAAAGGACTGGATCAGGTATCAGTTCTGTAATATTTGTTCATTTAATATCGTGGTTGAGCTGATTTTGACCTAGAACATTTTATACTGTAAAGGGGGGACAGAGGGGTTTGGGTTCCCAGGCCCCAGGGTCTTAGGGCCCAAAATTGGACCCTCTTCCTATTAATTTATATTAGAAGGGGCCCATGTGAAGTTTCTTGCCCTGGGCCCCAAAAATTCTGTTGATGGGTCCAGTTATACACACATTTGGGCGTGGTTAGGTGGACATGGGCGTGGTTAGGTAAACACGGGCGTGGTTAGGTGGACACGGGCGTGGTTAGGTGGACACGGGCGTGGTTAGGTGAACATGGGCGTGGTTAGGTGGACACGGGCGTGGTTAGGTGAACATGGGCGTGGTTAGATGAACATGGGCGTGGTTAGGTGGACATGTGCGTGGTTAGGTAGACATGGGTGTGGTTAGGTGGACGTGGCCATGGGTGTTGTTAGGTGGACGTGAGCATGGGCATGGTTAGTTAGACATGGGCGTGGTTAGGTGGACATGGGCGTGGTTAGATGAACATGGGCGTGGTTAGGTGGACATGGGCGTGGTTATATGAACATGGGCGTGGTTAGGTGGACATGTGCGTGGTTAGGTGGACATGGGCGTGGTTATATGAACATGGGCGTGGTTAGGTGGACATGTGCGTGGTTAGGTGGACGTGGCCATGGTTAGGTGGTTAAATTTAACACTATTGGCAACATTCATGTTATTAATAACATTTCACGACTGTATAGGTCAGAGCCAATACATGAAAACAACATCGTGAGTTAAAATAATTTTTCTTTTTCTTCTTTTCTATACATTTCCCAAGTCCTCTTATTTTCTCATATTCCAGCCTGATGCAGCAGCGGGTAAACAAGTCATAAGAATCCATTCAGGACCACATCAAATATTCATGAGGTTTCAGCAGAAACACAGCTATAGGCAAATCCACTTAGCCAGGCCAAATTTATGAATCAAAGTGGCAATTAAGCACCTTGCATAAACAGGCTAATTCATTTTCTGCTGGCTAATCAACTTTTAATCCAGACTCTCTCACACTCAGGCCTCGTGACGACAAAACCGCTCCAAGTCTTTTAATAGGATCCAAGCTCAGATTCACAAAACAGTGTCCAGTTTTTCTTGGAGACTTTAGGGTAAAGGGTCAGATAGTAATACAGGGTCAAGATTAAAATATATATTTAAAAGAAAAAAAAAGAGTAACATTAGTTAATCCTCCACAGTAAAGTAAACCCAAATGTAAGTGTTTTTCCCACCGGCTATTAAAGCAGAACTATTATGTAAAATGGACTTTTCAGAGCTTTTAAGCACAATATCGTCCCTTCTCATTGACCCACTCAAAGTTGTATTTGAAATGATTTGTGCATGTTTGAGTTCTCTTCAGTCATTTATTTTTAAGACATAATTTTGCCCATTTTCACCACCACCGCTATGCTCACTGCTCTGAACTAACTTTGCTTTCCAATTGAATTTTTTGTATCATTACCGTATTTTTCGGGCTATAAGGTGCATCTAAAATCATGACATTTTCTCAAAAATCAACAGTGGCCTTATAATCCAGTGGCCTTATGTATGACCTTTGGTTGTGTTTAACCTCCAACCGATTTTATGTTGTCCACATTACGGCTAATAACGTATTACTCCACAAGTCAGGAGAAGTAATATGCTGGCGACATAGAGGGCGACTGTACGGAGCCGTAGAAGGGACGTGGTGAATGTAAAATAATAAGCGTGGGAACGAATTATAAGGCGTGTGCACAAGATTAATACGTATAAGGCGTGTGCACAAGATATTAATACGTGCGCATGAGTTATAACCCGTGCTACAGCCTGTGTGTACGTGTGTGTGTAGCAACGAGATCATCAAAAACAAGGATACTGTGGGAATATTCTAATTAGTCAGGGAACTACCCTTAACGTAAGCACCAGTTATAACCCTTGCGCAGGGGTTATAACTCGTGCACACAGGTTATAACTTGTCCGCTTATTGCGCCTTATAATCCGATGCTCCTTATGTGTGGACAATGACAGCAACTGACATATTATTTGATACTGCGCCTTATAATCCAGTGACTTTATAGCCTGAAAAATACGGTATATATAATCACGCGGCTCTTTGTTGTGATGTTTACAGTGACGTCAGATCTCACTGGGAACTGCAGTTTTCTAACATTGAAGTCAGCGAACTAGTTTATTTTATGAAGTAGTTTTAGATGAATATTGCGATTTAAAATGACCAAATTATAACATAATTATTAAGAATGATCCACAAGTGTCAAAGAGCAGGCACAAGCATAACGGTCACTTTTACTTTACCATTCACAGTGTTTGATTTCATAAAGTTGGTCACATCCCAGAGCTTTTGGGATCTATTAGACACTGTGAATAAAAAATGCTTAAGGGTTTAACTTTTTGGTTTGGTCATCGGGGATCAGTAATTGTGAATAATCGTAAAATTGCGATTTCTTAATTGTAACTCTACATTTGAATACTGGATTTTATTAAAACTTAAAGAAAGTCGTCTTAATGGAAATTGAAATATTGAAGAGATTAATAAAAAATTTCGAATTTTTTGGTCTGTCTCATGGAAAACTGCTGTTATTTATCTCCTCTCCACAGATCTCACCTATAACAATGTGCTCCTCCATATGAAAAGTTACATAGTGCAGCTTTAACCAGGCGTCTGCAGAAAAAGGCTTACGAAGACAAATCCATAAAAAGCACAGTGTAAGATCAGAGCTTGGAAAACTTTGAAAACAAAACCCAAAGAGTACCCCTGCCTTTCTGAATACATCACATTCCTTTTAAAGTCAATATCTCTGTATATTTTTACCCTAATGTGAGTGACATTGAGACGTTTTATGTTATTTTTGTGTGACGTGGAGTCTACAGAAGGTCAGGGTAAGTCAGTCTGCAGCAGTGCATTATGGGAGAGAAGCTGAAGACGTTGTTTGAAGAAAAAGATCTGAAGTTGTCATGTCGCCGGGAAGAGAGGCTGCACTTCGAGGAAAGGTGCAATAAGAATGGAATATATGAGAAATGAAATGCATTAAGTGACGCTATGAATTCGTACTTTTTTTGGCTGGAAAACTTGAGGTAATTTCCCTTGTGGGTCTATAAAGTCTAATTAAAGGTTCGACATTACACAAAACGGACTCTTGTGACCTGTTAACACTGTAATAATGCTGTTACCTCTTCAAAAATATACCTGGAGTTGACGAGGAAACAACATTTTAACATATCAGAAATGTAAAAATAAAACACCCTAATTTTTCTGAGGATCATAATTTCATTTTGACCACAGTTCACGTGCTGTACACTCGCTTTGAAACCATCTGGTGTTTTTCAGTTGTATCATTTCATAAAGAAAAACAACATTTTTGAATTTCATGAACTGGTCTCTGATGATTCTGCTGCAGATGTGTGGGGGCTCGGAGCTCCTGCAGAATGACTTCACTCTCATGTTTACTCCTCTCCTCGTCTCTCACAGCACCAGATCACCCAGTTTCTCCACTAGATATGGTGTGTGTGTTGTGTATGGTGTGTGTTTGTGTAGTATTCAAACCCACCACTACCCACTGCTTTACCCAAAGTATATCACCATATACAATTATAGAAAATAAACATAATTATCCATGCATGCAGATTATTTAAAGAAGATATCTGTGAGGTTTTCTTTTTTAAGCATGCACAATGTTACTTTTCTCACAGATGGTCTTTCCAGCTGCTGATCTCTAAGGAAATGTCAGAATTTTGTTTGGAATTTTCCACAGTGTGGCATTAAAACAACTCATCTGCACAACAACAGACAACAGATGATGCCTCCAGGTCAATTTACAGGTTAGATCTGTGGAGAGGTGACACATTCACACTAAGAATTGAGAATAAATTGAGATCCATTCGTTTCCAATCAACCTGGGTCTTTTTAATTAGAGTCTACAGCCAATGGCTGCAGTAAAAGCAGGTGGCCTGGAGTCATTAATGCATGAATGCACTAAAGACTCTTTACAGGGCTTTATCGATCCCAAGGAAAATTCAAGTTTTGCTGCAGCAACATTTCCGCTGCGCATCTCATTGGCCTTTGAGTCTCAGCCAAATATCTTAGTGCAGTTTAACAGGAGGACTGGTCAGGGAGGGTCAGCAGGTCTATGTCAGGGCAGTTTGAGGAGAGGAAGAGCCAAAAATGTCCCTCCTCCATGTCCTGCAGCGTCACAGCAGTATTGTTGATAATAATAATATAACCACATATTTCTTATTATACAATAATATAATAATTATAATAATAGTTAAGTTCTCCAAAGTTTGTACTTGACACGCTTGATCTCATCAGATCTCAGAAGCTCTGCAGGGCCGGGTGTGGGAGCCACTGTCCAGGGTGAAACATCCAACCTCCAGAAGTACATCAATGACAAGGCCCCGACAGACGACAAGCTCAGAGAACGTCTCAGACAGTGGAGTTCAGAGGAAGAAGTGCTGGAGGGACCATCATGGCAGGACATGCCCCTACATGGGGCGTACCACCGGATATCAAGAAATTCTATCAAGAAATCCTACCAGTGGCTTGAGAGGGCTGGTCTGAAGGACACACAGAGGACCTCATCCTGGAGCACAGGACCAGGCCTTGAGCACCCAAGGCCCAGATCTACCACACCAGACAAGACCCAAGGTGTAGGCTGTGGAAAGAGGCTCCTGAGACAGTCCAGCACATAACTGCAGGTGTAAGATGCTGGCAGGCCAAACATGGAGCAATATAACCAAGAGGCGGACATAATGTACACAAACAGAGCACAGGCTGGAGACCCCGAGGTCAAGGTGGGAAACTAACCAGACATAGCTGTGAAGTATAATAATAATTATTATAATCATTGCATTTATATAGCGCCTTTCAAGACCCCCAAAGTGCTTTACAGTTCTTTATTCTTTCACTCTACACTCAGTGGTGTGAGCTGCTATTGCAGCCACAGCTGCCCTGGGGCAGACTGAGGGAAGCGAGGCTGCTAATCTGCACCATCGGCCCCTCTGACCACCACCACCATCACTCAAGCACACACCACTTCCATACTAGGCTATGTGGGTGAAGTGCCTTGGCTAAGGACACAACGTCAGTTTTTGCCACTTAGAAGGTGAAGGCGTCAGTGGTGCCTGTGGTGGTCGGAGCACTCGGGCTGTAACCCCCAAACTGGAGGAGGAGTTACAACAGATCCCTCCAAAAAAAAACCATCTGATATCTCAATCCAGAAAAGTGCAGTACTAGGAACACAAGGATACTGCACAGAAGCTCCCAAGATCAGGCCCTGATGAGGGTGAGAGACCCACCACTGTGGAAGGTGAGGAACACATTTTCTGGGCACACTGCTGTGATGCTGCAGGACACAGAGGAGAGACAGATCTGACCCCACCTGACCAGACTTCCTGTTAAACTGAACTGAGACCTTTGACTGACACACAAAGGAGGAGAACAGTGTAAATATTGCTGCAGCAAAAGTTACATTTCTCTCCCTCTGATGCCCTTTAAAGCGTCTTTAGTGCATTCGTGCATTATTAACTCTGCTCAAAGCCACATGCTTTTACTGCAGACGATTGGCTGTAGACCTCTAATTAAAAAGACCTGAGCTGAACATTAATAATCGGAAAAATCGGATCTCAATTTGATTCCAATCTGATTAAACGCACAGCCTGAAGCCAACAGAAAAATCTATAGATGCCTTTACTTTTCTTATTGTTATTATTATAAATACTTGTACTGCTAAAGTACTCCTCAGACAATCTACACGTAATTACTTTCCACATTACACTAATCTTGGAGCCTAAAGGTCCTAAATCTCCATGTATAATTGCGAGGCTTTATTCAGAATGGCACTTGGGTGGATTTCATTTAAAAGCACATTTACTCTGATCCCTGTGTCACTCCAGGGGGTCGGCTCTTTCTTACACACTGTTTTCCCCCATTTCACAAAGCCTCTCTCCAGATCTCAACAACCTGCGAAACAGCAATTTTGCTCTTCATTGACTTTTAATTATATTTCGTCTCCTTAGCAGCAAACAATCTGACGTACCTGCCCCGGGTCGAATCGGTGTGGTGGTTTAAAGTGTGCTAGAGAGTGTGTGTGCGTGCTGAAGCTAACAGCCCAAGTCTCTCCAAGGAGGACAGCACTGTTTGCCCATTAAAATGAGATCTGAAGCTGATTCATGGCATTTGCATTCATTTACTTGTACATCCGAATGTGAGCCTCTAAATCCCAGAGACTTGTGACTGGTGCAATCAGGGGAGGTATACGAGATTAGACCCAGGGCTGGGGAGAGGGAAGGAGGAGGATAGAAGAGGGAGGTGAGGCTGTCCTGGAGTGAACCACGGGTAAGTAATATTTAATGTTTTGCCTGATAAAATAAAGGTTAAACAAAAAGATAGGGAGAGAGAATATACAAAGATAAAACACGGCTTAGATTATACAGTGGTTTGTGCTTCTGAATCACAGCCAGAAGGTCATGGGTTTGTTTTGTGTGGAGTCAAATTTACTTTCCATAAAACCTTAACTGATTGTCCTTCATAAAGTTGCTCAAATCTATACGGTATGATAATTAAAGGTCCTATATTACACAAAATTGACTCTTGTGAGCTTAAAGTTATGTTATAAAGTTGTGACCTCATCAAAAACATACACGGGGTTGTGTTTTGTATCATTCTCACGTTTCCTGGTTTATTATGTCTCCAAACCTCAAAAGTCTCTGTTCCAACTTGTGATGTCTTGAAGCTCTAGTTTTCAAATTAACAGTTTCCTTTTAGTTCAGTAGAGACTGAAAATCCCAGATCTGAAATAATCTAAATGATGGTAGTGAAGGTGTATAGAGTTTAAAAACTAATGGTGGGCATAGATTAATTTTTAAAATCTAGATTAATCTCACTGACATTTTGAGATCAATCTAGATGAATCTAGATTAACAGTGATGGGTCGGCAGCATAGACTGTATAAAAAAAGTGGACTAAACGAGTGTGACGTCACCACAGTGTTCAGCGTCGCTCAGATGAAGCTCTGATGCTTCACGGTTACAGGAGCCAATCTGGAGCCAGGATCTATGTTATGAAGAGGATTTTTTTGAAATAGAGAAAAAAAAGTTCAGGATCATGTAGAGCAGGTTAATAAGAACATTTTCGACCAAAATGATGAAGATCAGGAGGTCCAGAGAGATGAGCGGCATTAGTTAGCTTGTCTGATTGAGTGCAACCGAGGCGCAGCTCTAACAAAGTAGTTTGAGGCGACTCTTCCCCGGCGTTTCAGTGCTTGACCCGCATCAGCGTTCGTTAAGTGATGCTGTGTTTAGAATTCCGCATTGCATAAAGTGCAAACAACCTTACACTTGTCGATGTCTTGATTGGGAATCTTTTTAAAAATTAATTTTCCCTGAAGCAAACCTGGCGGCTTCGTAGCTGCACCATGTTGGCGTGTGGCGTTCGTTGTGTATTTCACAATAGCTACAGGTTCAAAAACTCGTTGCCCCCTACAGGGCAATTCGGCGAGGTACATCCAGGCTAAAGGTGAAAGTCATCATAGTTCACTTAATATAGACCCAGCTCCCTGCCCAACTTTGAGAATAAATTAACGGCGATATCTTTTATGTCGCCCGATAAGAGTCCCACATTATCGCAGCACGTTAATGCTGATAACGGCCCAAAACTAGCAAAAATACAACGCACTTCCTGTTCGTGACATCACAAGGTGGAACAGAGTGGTGCCTGTATGGGTTTGGAAACGAAACACAACTCCAAGTCTGTTTGTGATGAGGAATCAACATTAAAACATAGATATAAAAGCGTAATATGGGCTCTTTAAGTACCACTTGAGTAATATTAGTATAAAACTGAGTCAGAGTTAAAAATCTTGACATTCAAAGAAGCATTAAGTGTGTAGCTGTGGATAAAATTATAAAAGGAGATGTGAAAATGTCTCTCTGCTATAATTATGACTTCAGACTCACTTATAGCTGCAGGTAAATAAAAAATTAAAATAAATAAATCCAACCCAATCCAACTTCATTTGTAGTGCACATTTTACTAACACAAAGTCTCCAAAGTGCTGCACATACAAATGAACACATTAAATAAAAATGAAGCATAAAATAAATAATTAAAAAATAAAAATACCAAAAAAAATCAGAAAAATAGCACTTTTTAAAATAAATGGTTAACAAAAAAGCGCCACAATGAAGATAACTGAAAAAAAGAAAAAAAAAAAAATAGCATCTTGAATACGGGATGATAAAGATGATTCAAACAAGCATGAATCCCTCTAATGGGAACTTTGAGCGGGTTAATGAGAAAGGGAAACAATTATAACACTACATCCTTAAAACAGACTTACAGATGCTTTGGTTTCGATAATACAGCTGTTTTCTTCGAGTGTTTAGTCTTTAATGTTCGTCGCGTTGGCGCAAAGGGTGACTCATGTTTACTGGAGCGAATCTTTAGGAGCAGCCCTGATACTTCAAGGTTCACGAGGCTCTGGTCCCATAAACAAACCTGCAGCCTCTCGCCACATGTGGGAAGTGTAAGGCAAGATTCAAGAGAGTCCAGGGCTTATTCTTCATACATAAAGTTTGTCTATGTGTTTGGCTAGCTAAAAAATACATACGAGCCCTATCGCTATTTTCTTATCTCTGTTTTAATGTTTTTTCCTTGTTAAAAACAGACTTGGAGTTGTGTTTTTTTCATTCACACATGTTTAATATGTCATTTTTTTCCTCCTTGTGATGTTATGTGGGGATACAGAGTGAAATTTGTGCAATATAGAAGCTTGAATTGTCATTTTTAACGACATTTTATCAATTCTATTACAGTGCTTGTTCATTTACTTGTTATAAATGTAATTTCTCCATCATGGGATAAAGGTTTTTACTTACCTACATTACACAAAATGGATTATTGTGAGTTTAAAGCATGTTATTGTGTTGCTACCTCATCAAAGACAAACCTGGAGTTGTGTTTTATTTCATTTGCATGTGTTTGATTAATCCTTTATTATCCGTCTATATCTCCAAAGCTCAAAATGCTCTGTTCCACCTTGTGATGTCAGCAAGTAAGTAAGTAACTTTTTATTTTTATAGCGATTTTCACGGACAAAGAAGCTTTACAAATCATTATGCATTCACTCCATACCCGGTGGTAAGCTACGGTGGGGCAATGTGGGTGAAGTGCCTTGCCTAAGGACACAACGGCAGTCTAGTCATGTAATACAAGTTTTTAAGTTAAAGGGACACTCCAGGATTTTGGACATAGGGCCTCATTTCCTAGTGAGCCAGAGTGTTGTAGACGTGTGGAGAGACTTTTAAAATATTCCATCCAGTCCTTGTGTTTGCAGAGGTCGCTGGTGCTAGGCTAGCGCATGTCAATGGGTTTCGTTAGCCTGACGCTAAAACAGTCTTACCCACTCCACAAAACACCCGAGGCAAATCTATTATTACCCCAGACTGTCGATGTGAATGTCTGTGTCGATAGAATTATTTTAGAAGTAAAACTAATGTTGCATTTGGATTTATGTCTGAGCAGCAGCAGCGAGTTGTACTTCCTGATAGCGGCGGACTGATATCTGAGAAAATAGTTCCTCAACATGTGACGACTCACATAATGCAAGGTTATTTTTACTTCTAAAATTATTCTTTCAACACAGACATTTACATCGACAGTCTGGCGTAATAACAGATTTGCTCGGGTGCTTTGTGAAGTGGGTAAGTCTATTCTTAGCGTCAGGCTAACGAAACCCATTGACATGCGCTAGCCTAGCACCAGCGACCTCTACAAATACAAGGACTGAATGGAATACTTAAAAAAGCGTCTCCACACATCTACTCCACTCTGGCTCACTAGGAAATGAGGCCCGACCTCCCTTTAAGATCATCCAAATGATTCTAGTGAAGATGTTTGGAGTTTAAAACACAGCGGAGCACTTCCTGTATTAGCACATGACATCACAAGGTGGAACAGAGTGTTTGAGGGAAGAACTCAGCCTAAAAATGCAGGATTTGTGTGTGAAACGTGAGGATGAAACAAAACAAAACTCCAGGTCTGTTTGTGACAAGGAAAAAACATTTTAACATAGATCAGAACATAGCGTAATTTGAGCCCTTTAACTTATCGGACATTACGAGCACTATGTTGCAGTCTAAATCATAAAAAATATAAAAAACTTCACTAAAATTAGAAACTTGCATTATAACTGTACATATTGTCTGCTGCTACGCCCTTAAAGCTTGTGTCTACACTGTTAAGCGTAACCTTGGATTCCTCTGACAAACCCCAAAACAGCTGGATGCTAAGATGCTAAGATGCTAACCAGCCTGACAAGCCATGAAACCCTATAGGCCACCCACCCACTCGGAGCTGTCAATCAAAGCTCTAACATTAGCAAAACTGTTCCTGCGAGCTCCATTTGACAGCGTACACGAGCAGACCATTCAAATCCCCAGCTGCTAATCTGCAAAGCAATAACTGTGCAGGCCTGGAGGAAAGCGAAAGCGTTCGAGAGCGAGAGAAGGATCCTGTTGTAAATCAGCCGTCTGCGTTAGTGAGACCGTGGGCTGCGACGGGGAGGGTCACGTGGCTGGAAAAACCAATGCAAAGTCGGTTAAAGGGTCAGCAGCGTAACGGCAAAACGCGCGAAAGAGAAAGTGTGTTAAAAAGAGCGAACGCTGATGTAGACCGGAGATCATTTAAGTCGACGGAATAAGGAGACAGTTAGAACGGCGGCTAATTCAATCAGCCGAGTCTTCATAAAGGTGAGGTGGACTTTATTGTCCCCGTAGGGAAAACTGCCCTCTGTTTGACTCATTCATTAAAGGGGCTGAATTATGCTATTTTCTAACCTGTAATGAGTCACTGAACCTCAAGTGTGATTTTATATTTTATAGATTTTATTATAATATACATTCTTATCTCTTGCTATCTTTCTTGCTACGTATTT
>JACN01102113.1:0-11665 GCA_000787155.1 Scartelaos histophorus | reverse complement strand
CATGAGAAACTCGAGAAATACCAGGGCGTTCACGGAAGAGCTGGAGAAGGCCTGGAAGGTGAAGGCATCAGTGGTGCCTGTGGTGGTCGGGACACTCGGGGCTGTAACCCTCAAATTGGAGGAGTGGTTACAACAGATACCAGGAAAAACAGCGCAGTACTAGGAACAGCAAAAATACTGTGCAGAACTCTCAAGCTCCCAGGCCTCAGGTAGAGGGCCCGAGCTGGATGAAAAATGCATAACTCAATCCTGCATAATATTAATTTTATTTTTTATTAAAAAAAAAAAAAAAAAAGTTTCTTACATTATGACATTTGCCCATAATAACTAGCAGTAGTCCAACTGTGATGAGACAAGATCAGATTTAATTAAAAAACCATTAAGTAGTTCTTAGCATCTTCTCACCATGGCTAATGCCCTGCCTATGTTTTTTAACATGGCGTCCAAGACAAATGGTCATCTAAGTAAACACCTTTTAATTTTAAAATGCTGTACTTTCTCACTTCCCAATAAGTTCAGGCTCAGATGCAGTCTGTCCCTAGGCAGCACTGTGACCTTCTCTTCTGATTCAGATCACTTTTTGTTTTCTTTCTCCAGGATGCCATTGATGATGACATCCCAGACTTGCTTTGATAATTTAAATAATTAATAATGAATCATTTCAATAAATCAATCATGAAATAATTGAAGAAAATACACAAAGATTAACTACTTCTGATTGTTTATTAACAAATACAGTGTGTTGTGTGTTGAAACCAATGAGCAACCCACTGTTTTTGGCGCCTTTTAGGCCAATGGAATTTCTGCTTGACAAATGGGCAAATGATTGTATTAGCGGCCTCTGCTGTTAGTACAACTGACTGATTTTTGGACTTTTGAGGGTGTGTTCTCCAAAAGTTTATTTTTAGACATTTTTTATTTTATTTTATGAAAATCTGCCTGCCACATATTTTGTAAAAAGCCTGTAGCATCACAATGCCCATACTTAGCTAGCTCCTTAGTTAGCATCTTGCACAGTGTCCATGAATATGAGAAAAAACAGCTAATTTCACATTCCAACAGTCTCTTGTGTTCATTCATTCATGCATATTCTTATGTCTGAGTATCTAAGCACTTACATATTCATAGAATGGCACACCAGCACAATGGTGTTTTTGCATCTACATATGATGAACTTTTAGTCTCACATGTGGAAAATTTTAGTGTTACAACACAAAGCTTGTGTCCATAGAGATAGTATTGCTTTCTCTGGATTGCTCCACAGTATTAAACCTGAGCATTTTTGCGTTCAAAAATACCTTGGAATGCTCCAGGCAAAGTAAAGTCAAAGAAAAAAATGTCACCTACTTTCGACTAGAAAAGTTTAATTGTGCAGCTGTAAATTACTCATTTTGACCTGGATCCTTTAGACAAACTGGACTTTACCCTCACAGACAAAATAAATACAAAGTAAATACGTCACTGAGAATTAGCATTTTCGATTTTGTATTTCACAAACTGTTATGTCCCAATTCCAAGTCCAAAGCTTAAAATGCAAATGTGCATCTGTCAAACACAAATGCCAAAGGGTTATTGTGTCATATAGTCAAAAATGGGTCAAAAAGTAACAGGTTAAATCAATAGTGTCTGGATAAACTATAACCTTTGTGAGAGCTGGCAGGACACGAGGTACCAATTTAGAAAGTAGCAGTTTTGAGGGACAGATGCACTATGCAGCTTTTATGATAGACTGTGTGCTACCTGCTAGTCCCCATCTCCATCGAAGCCACCAGGTTAAGTAACAGTGGAGAGGCGACCCCTCACAGTACAAATGCATGTTTTTCAAATCATACTCATTGTGGAAAACAGTAACACAGTAAAAACAATGGAGATTAAAAAAATTAAAAATAAAATTAAAAAAATGCATGCATATGAATACTGGTGATGTGCCAAAGGGTTTTTGGAGAGCTGAGAACTAGATACATTTTAATACTTCCTTCCTCCATTCATGGTTTGAAAATCAAGTACCTCAGTAGTATTTTTGAAAAATAAACATATTCAAAAGAAAATGATCTAAATGTGGTATGTATGTGTTTTTTTAACAACATAAGCTTTAAATATAAGTCCAAACGCTATGAGGCAAACAATATTCTAATTTTTCCTACCAGGCTAACAATAAATTTCTCCCTCATTCACCCTTAAGGCATTTTCCACTAGATCGTGTGCGCCCAGTAAAGTTACACACAAAACGTGCAACAAACTCATATTGGAAACTTTCCAATATGTTCCACAAATTTACATTGTCAAGTCAATGGATATTTCGCTAATAGCCTCTATATCTTTACTCATAAGAGAGTACCATTACCAGGAAATTACAATCATTTCCAACTCAAACATAGTCTAATCATAGTCATGGGGATAGTCATAGCAGAGCATTCTTAAAGTATTCAGGAAATATCCAATGATTTCCTTTTTACATAATTTAGTATCTAGTTTTGATAATAGCTTTAGTATTGATTAGTATCTGGGTACTGATTTTTACTGATTTTAACTTCAGAAAAGGTATTCTTCACTGGGTCTTTTACATGAAGAGAATATTCAATCCATCTGACTCCATGCATTTTTCTTCCTCTGGATGACGAAATCAAATTAATGCATAAATCCAAATCAAACATTGCAGCCAAGTAGTTTAGTCGTGTCAGGACAATGTCCTTTAGAATTGCAACCACAGACAGAAGACTGACAGTTGATTCTCCATTTAATGCAGGTCTATGCTCAAACAAGACACCCCCACTCTCCCGATTGGTCAGTCTTTGTCTGAGTGAGTGACAGAAAACCAGTCAGAGTTAAGTGTACACAACCAGGATATATTGTTGATTTAATTGTCTGTTTAAACTTTTCTGGTGGAATGTTCACCACCTGCTTGGCTCCACTCTTGCAAGGTCTGGCTGTAATAAGCCCTTTAAATACATTTGAGGTGCTCGTCTGTAAGCATGTGTCCCTGCCAAGTCTAACTTATGTGAGCACTTTATATCCATAGACATAGTTTTACTCACCAAGGTACTCCAAAGTAAACACAAACAAATATAAAAGCTATATTCACTATTATGTTTCATGAAATCATACTGTCTTCTAAGCTTGACCGAGTCAAACTTTCATCAAATCATGACTGTTTGCAGGTTTTGTTTCCAGGAATGCATTGTTTTGTTAAATGGAATGAACAAGGTTTAAGATACAATAGATTGTATAGATAGGGAAATTTGCCCCCTGCATTTGACCCATTTTATAAGTCTATTTTCATAAATCTTAAAAGGTACACTTACAAATTTGTCTCCACTGTGATGTTTCTGGTATGCCTGGAAAATCACACGATATAGCATTAAACTAATCATTTTTGCATTTGCTAAAGATGCATATTTACTGCCCAAAATACATTGAAAAACTTTAACTTTTTAAATTTTTTACTATGAACAAGGTTGACTCTCAATTGGTTTGGTGTGTAAAGTGGCAACATTTGCTTGTCTCTATAGCAACAGACTTTTCCATACAATTATTTGCAGAAGAATTCAGTTAGCATCTTAAAAAAACCTTTCGCACCATTGGTTCAGAGTCTCTGGTTTTGCTTCAGGCTTTGTTGAAAATAGTGTGTTGCGTGAGAGGAAAAGAGCCATAAAACAGCAAGTAACTTTACTGCACACATGGGCACACGTGTTTTCAGTGGAATTTGGAAAAAATAATGAAAATCTGAGAATTGCCAACCATTTTTAGCACAAAATAATAGTTTATTTTATTTATCTCTCCTCCCTGTCTCTCTCTCCGAAAACTGGTGAAAACATAATGTCCCAGAGGTGTTCTATTGGGTTTAAGTCAGGTGATCGTGAAGGCAATTAAATTATATCAGTGCCTTCATCCTGCAGATACTACCTGCAGACTCATGCCACATGAGACTAGACAAGAGGAACCCTGGGCCTTCTGCACCAGCGTAGGGTCTGACAATGGGTTCAAGGATTTCATCTCAATACCTAATGCCTGTCAGATTTCCGTTTTCTAGCAGGTCCATGGATATGCCTCCCAAGATCATCAATGACCCACCACCATGATGAATGATGTTGTACGTAGCATAGCGTTCTCCTTATCTTCTCCACGTCTCCATGTCTATCACATGTACACAGTGCACACAATCTGTGCACCCTCCTCTCAGTAGTGACAATAACTGTTTCCATAGTTGTGCACAAGACCCTCCTTTTTCCATTCCCTTGTTCAGTCTGAATTTAAGGTCTAAACAGTACTGGTTTTATTCACCTTTAGTTTTTAGTTTAGTTTAATTTAAGTTAAGTCATGGTTTAGCCCAATGAAGTCCTGTATTTGTAATACTTGTCTAATCCTTGTTAAGACCATTGTTTTGATAGAGTTTGACACACTTTGAGATGGTTTAGTTCAAGTTGTCTGTGGTAGAATGAATTATGTGGTACATATTGCTTCTTTGTTTTGAACAGAAACCATATGTGGAGAGGGCATCCAAGGACAAAGATTTTTCAGATGTCGCAAGAGGCTAAAATACAAGCCTTCAATATTAGAGAGAAGAACGGAAGCAAACATGGTTCCCAAATGAAAAGACAGAACTAAAAGTGGGTAAAGCAAATCTCATACACAATATCAGTGAAAGTATCACAGTGTAACTTTCTGGGTGAGCTATATAGACAACAGTGAGTTATCTACATATTTTAATAGAGAATGGATTATACTTCTTTGGTATCAATTGCTCATTATCAGATAATATATTTTGAGAATAGGTGACTTAGGCTTGTGGTCTGAGCTTTGGATAGAATTGTACTACTAACCGTGAGGAGAGTTCAAACAGGGCCTGGGAGAGACTGAGAGATCACTCAAAATGTATACAACAGATGACATATAAGCCTCATTAGGCATATTTTTAATGAGTGAACAACATTAACACATGGTAGAATGCTCCAAAAATTCTTGTTAAAAAAAAAAGATATAAAACATAATAGTAACCTGTAGGGAACAAAAATCTGGAAAGTGGGCTTAGACTTAGACAAACTAATGTCTACAAAGACAGGCCTTTATTTAATTACTCAAGAACTGAGGTGCACATTCACAAGTTTAAACAAGCAGAGCGAATCCTCCTGGGAGTTAACTATGTCTCTTAAACACAACAATGTTTTTGTTTGTGAAGAAATTGATCAAAAATAATTGCGTTTTTGACTCTTTAAAATGATTTATAATCAAAAACATCATGAATAATTCAATTTTAAAACTTATTGTTAACCTAGTTAACCCTTTGTTTTCATAGCCTTGGTTGAGGCACAGTTTAAGTCCTGTTTTAGTCTCATTTTAGTCCCAATTTTGAAGTGATGTGAGCGAGGTGCACCTTAAGAAGCAAGAAAAAAAATCTAATTTGAATGCAATATGATTATATAATTGTGCAGACTGGCATCAGTATGTGTATTAAATGTAATATAGGGTTAAGGTATATATTTTTTGCCTTTTTGCAAAAAAAAAAAAGAATTAAAAATATCTTTCTAACATGTGAAATTATTGTGTATTAACTTTAAACAACTTTAAATTGCTCATTATTAAAACATATTTAAATAATGAACTATTTAAAAATGTTTTAGTAATGTGAAAACCAATTAATAAATAATGGTATGTCTTTGATAGGCTATTGGAACTTTATAGCATTCATTAAAGATAACAGTTGGGTTATTCAGTTGCTGATTTAATCCAAGCCCCTCCTAACTGTCTGAAATCACATGGTTCATATTTTCACTTGATTCCTTAAAAAAGACATATTATGCTTCTTTTCAATCTTAATATTGAAGTTGGCTATATGCAAACATTGATCTAATAATACAAACAGGCCCATTAACTAACTGTTCAAAACTGTAGAACTTTATAGTGGCATCTTGCAGTTTTTAATTTAGGTGTATAAAAGTTTTACATGACATTTTATAATCCTACCTGTATCATGTTTGTTTTTTTTATGTACAGGGATCCAGCCAAAGATAAGTGATTGGTGAAAACAGGAAGCCTTGATTGCAGGACAATACAGGATTACTCAGACATCCATGAGTCAATCAAGATATAACTGAGTAAATTATGATGAAAACACCATTATAACAAGATTAAAAGCTTATAAAAATCTATTGTGCGTGTCCCCTTTAAATACAATACAAAGATTGCTAAACTCTATTGTAAAATAGCAAAGACTAGATGTCAACTAGGAGATGCCACAAAAATATTACTAATTTTGATTTGAAGCCATTAAGTACATGTAGTAGTAGTAGTCGTAGCGATAGTAGTGCTGCAAGATTATTAGGATAAGTGACAGTTATCATTACAGTATTCAGGAGAAATGTAAGAACTAAACATGATGACAGTCTTTTCAATAGATTCCGGGGTGGCACAGACAAATGTCATTTCATTTTAATAATTTAATCTTTACCCCTTACTATATACTGTATGTCACCTACAAACTTAATATTGGAACAGTCCTTTTACCTTGTATATTTACTTTTATATGTCATGTATGATAATAAAGAAGGTAACAAAGTGTGATTTTGTGAAGAAGAAGAAGAAGAAGAAGAAGAAGAAGAAGAAGAAGAAGAAGAAGAAGAAGAAGAAGAAGAAGAAGAAGAAGAGGGAGAGGAAAAAAGGAAACCTAAATGAAAAGGGCTTTAATGTTTTACCTAATGATTTCAGACTAGACCCATGAACTTGCTATATTACATAAAAAGTCTGTATTAAATCTGAAACCCAGCAATTAACTTTACTTCATTCACAGAGTATATTAGTATATTAGAAAATGGTATTAAGATGTTGTTGTCAATAATTACAGTGTGGCTAGATTTTGTTTAGAAATTAAAGTTGGGTGCACAAAGAGTACACCCAGTGATAAAATAAATATAGTTATTATATAGTTATTAAAAATCAATAAATAGCCAACCAATGCATCTATTTCCATGATGCTACCTTGTCATATTTGTCTAGTTTGAATCTATAATAATAGGATAAACATTTGTTACCCACTTTCTATGGTCAATTGAAAATGGCATAGTACTTTTTTATGACAAATCATTAGATTACTTCACTTTTCGTTTTAAAAATTTCAGCAGTGCTTTTACAAAACAGTCCCCAAACAATAATTACAATCCCCTAAGAATAGAAATTGTAAAGAAACTCCTCCCAAATGATTTGTCAATGCAAGAATCAGTTTACACTAGTTGCTTTTGCACATAAATAACACTAGATCTATCACAATTTCATTTTATTTTACAGTTCCTGCCTGGTTAAGAACAATTTGTCTTTTCATGAGACATAGTTAGACAAGTTACCTTATATGGCAACGTTTATGCATTGAATTGGAACTATATTGACTGATGAAAACGTATGGACTTACCTGTTCATGTCTACAGCTTTGTTTGCGCTGAAGATAAAGTTGGTTGAAATCGGTCTTGATGTTGTTCTTTGAGTGCCAGCAGGATAGCCACTGTCAACCAGTGAACTCGCTCGTCAAGACAGGCTGTAATAAACTTTCTTTTTAAACTTTTCTTCCTCCCCCTTTGGAAACGCCCATTGGCGTCAAATCAGGTTTCCTCCCCTACCTTCGTAATAATGATTAAATAAAGGAATAAATAAAGCAGAGTTATACAACAGTATAAAAAAGCGGAAAACCGGAAAAAGCAAAAATTACTCCGCCTATAGATCGTCTATAGGCGGAGTATAGACAGGTCAGGACCTGCATCTAAGAAATTGTTCTACTAAATATATCCTAATTTAAACTAAACTGAATGGTAAAATGCGTATTAACACATATCTGCATGCTAGACTACATTGCATCAAGTTTACACAAATTAACGTAAAATACCCCCAAGATAAACATGCACAACTCGTAAAAACACCATCGAAATTAACGGATAGTAGATAAACGTGTTTTTCTTCGCGCTTGGTGGGAGCATTGACGGGGGGTTGTGTCAAAAGAAAACTGCAAGTTTACATTTTGTTTACTCAAGTCTCAACTGGCTTCCTCTCGTGGTGCGTTTGTGCAGTGCAGGGTCATTTAAGGATATGGCATAGAGCCATTTGCTGACATCTGGAGGTCTTTAAGACTCATGACAACAAATCGTGGTGTGTCTTTTAAAACACGAAGTTATATCACTGAAACCTGGGCATCCATGTGTTTATGTTTCCTGTTATACGACATTTTGAGAACCTTTCAGATGTGAGGACTCAAATTATGATAATATTTTGTTTTGAGTGGTTCACCACTCAATCACCGTGGCAAATCTCCTAATTTATCATCATTCTGTAACCCATGCATTTTCAAACTATTGGTTCATTGTCTCTGGTTTTGCTTCAGGCTTTGTTGAAAAGTGTGTGTTGCGTGAGAGGAAAAGGGACATAAAACATGTATGCATGTGTATGTATGTATGTATGTATGTATGTATGCATGTATGTATGTGCACACGTGTGTACACATCTGTGCACATACATACATACACATACATACATACATTAAAGGATTTCTCAAAATCTATCAAAATATTTTTTTAATTCTCCCCGCAAATATGAAAAGGGGCATATGTGCCCACTGTTTTTGATTACATTTTTTGTCCTTTTCAGAATGAACTAATTGTTCCTCTAGAACAGGGGTCTGCAACCTGCGGCTCCGGAGCCGAATGCGGCTCCTCACCCTCATTGTAGCGGCTCCCTTTGGCCTTGAAAAAAAAAAAAAAAAAAAGATCATAAACAAATGGTATTTCTTAATTCATTTTTATTCAGATTATTATTGTATTTTGTTTTTGTATTTTGGGCAGTTATCTTGGAGTTGATGCCATTGAAAAGAACTGATTTTAATTTCTAATGTGTCAATGAAAATATACGTCAGTCACATAACGTCATCAACCTTCGCCTTTACGTGCTGGCGGCTTTTGTAGTGTGTGAATCCTGCAATGGCCTAAAAAATCTCAAAAAGGAAAAGTTTCGGAAGAAAATAGAGAGTTTAATTCAGCGTGGACATATTAATTTGCCTTCATCAACAATGACGCTGGCTTACCTTTGTGCTTGATATGTGGCGGGAGGATATCGAACAACAAAAAAATTGATCGTTTAAAGATATACTTCCAAAACAAGCACTCTGTATTTGCCGAAAAATACATAGATATGTAGTTTTTATTTGACTTATACACAAATATAGGAATGACTTAAATAGGCCTACAGTTCACACTTTAATTGATATCAAAGTACACCTACAAATGTACACTGCACTTCTGTCGGTATATTCAGTGGTTGTAACAGGTAAAGGTAAGGTAAAAGTTTACAAGCCCTGTTATTTTTTGCGGCTCCCTATGATTTTTCTTTTGGTAGAAGAGAGGGCAAAATGTTTTGGTTTTTTTATATAATAAAGGTTGCAGACCCTTGCTCTAGAATATAACAATACTCAAACTTACAAAAAAAACATGTTAATGGATTCTGCATTATTCACATTAAAAATATTTTTTTCTCCAAAAAGAATAATAAAGTTTACAAAATCTCTACTTTGTGTATCCCACAAAACTCAATAATACTGAAAGGGGACATAACTCAAAACCAGCAATAATGTTACAATGTATTGTTTGTATTTCAAAAGGCACCCACAACATGACAATGTCAAAATAAATGCTCACCTGATTCTTAGTAGGTATAAAATTGTAAACTAATTATATTATGTTAATTATATGCTTCCACTTCCTTCCCAAGGCAACAATTAATTGATTATATTCATGATGATAAACTACTATCTTCCCCAACATGCTTTTTTGGAGGGTTAAATTGAAAGCATAGCCAACACTCTAGAGCTTCTCTTAAGAACCATGAACTGTCTTTTATGAGGCACTGTTCATAAGGCATGTACTAATGTAGTATAGTGTATTCATAAGTTCTCTGAGACGGTCTGACGAGGGACATAAAGAGATAAATAAAAATGTCCACTATTAATGAATTTATCAGTGTTACTCTTCCATATAAGGTTAATGAGGAGATTATGTGATCGAGTCGGTTTATTTATTTATTTATTTATTTATTTATTTATTTATTTATTTATTTATTTATTTATTTATTTATTTGTCTGTGGACGGGATTTCTTAGAAAGTACTGGACGGATCTTCATGAAATTTTTACCAGAGGTAGATCTTGGCCCAAGGATAAATTTTGGTGATGATCCGGATATGGATTCTGTGTCCACGTCATCCGTTGGGGGAGATCAGAAATCTCAGATGGCTCTTGTTATAGTTTATTTCCAGGTCTTTTAAGTTTTGTGCAAAACAGAAAATAACTTTACTGCACACATGGGTACACGTGCCTTCAGTGGAATATGGGACAGATAATGAACATTTGCCAGAATTGCCAATCAAAAGGACTTCCAAGGATCATGAGGCCCAGTTACATAATGAACAAGAGAGGCTTTATCTAGTCCCTGGTCCAGTCCATAGTCAAATCATTTTTAGCACAAAATTCTAATAAGAAATATAAATTCTGCAACTCAAAATGCTTCTCAATCTCTTGTGTGTCTTGTTGTTTTTGTTAATGAGATGACAGATGGTGTCTTGTGGGTGTACTCCCAGATCTGTGTAAGGGCATCACTGAGCTTCTGCAGAGTCTGAGGAGCAACCTGGCGATGTCTGATGGACTGAACCATAATTTCCCAGAGGTGCCATTCAGTTGTATCAATCCCTTCATGTTCCAGGTTCTGCCTGCAGACTCTTGCCGCATGAGGCCAGGCATTGTCATGCATCAGGAACATGGGACCTTCTGCACCAGCGTAAGGTCTGACAGTGCATTCAATTATTTCACCCCAATACCTAATGGCAGTCAAACTGCTGTTTTCTAGCCAATAGAGGTCTGTACGTATTTCCATGGATATGCCTCCTAAAATTATCACTGGCCCACCTCTTTCACATCACAGTTGCTCAGGGTGAACCTGTTCTCATCTGTGAAAAGCACAGTGCACACAACCTGTGCAGTGTCATACTTTTGTTAGAGTATGAAGCTGAGTAAAAGTTACTTTAGCTAGAGTTACTCTAGCTATAGTTTTGCACAAGACCCACCTTTCCCCTTTTCAGTCTGAACTTCAAGTCTACACAGTATTGGTTTTGTGTACCATTACTCTTTAGTTTAGTCCTGATTTTAATCTAAGTTTAGTCATGGTTTAGCCCTGCTGAAGTCTTATAGTTTTGAACAAGGTTACACCTGTATTTGTAGTTATATTATACTCCTTGTCTAATCCTTGTTAAGACCCTGGATTTGATACAGTTTAGCACACGTGAGATGTTTTAATTCAAGATGTCTGTGGTAGAATGAATTATGTGCTACACATTGCTTCTTTGTCTTGAATGGAAACCATATGTGGAGAGGGCATCCAAGGACAAAGATTTTTCAGATGTCGCAAGAGACTGAAATACAAGTCGTCGATGTTAAACAGAATGTGGCCATACCAGTTTGTCAGAGCTTGAACCCGTCAGATATCAGAAGCTAAGCAAGGCTGGGTCTGGTTAGTACTTGGATGGGAGAACACTTGGAATTGCAGGTGCCACAGTGTGTTGCAAAAACTGCCATTGTGTCCTTAGGCAAGGCACTTCATCCACATTGCCTATTATGAAAGTGGCTCGCATACAGTCTCAGGGTGCTG
>KN494455.1:10945-22654 GCA_000787155.1 Scartelaos histophorus | reverse complement strand
ATAAACTCATTGCCATTTACCATATTGTACTAGTTCAATAAGCTATGTAAAGCTTTATGCAAGGTTTATACATGCATTTGGTTTTGTGCTAATACTGTCTGACACGTCTGGCAGTTTTAAAAGAGCCTGGTCCAGTACAGATGGTAGTCAGCATGGTCTCCACGAAGAACATGCTCAGTAGAAGCCTGGAGGATGGGTAAAATACGCTAACATATGAGTACCCAAAACACCAAAACATGTAAATACTATTGAGCTTTGTAGCCAGGATGAAGCAAGGTGCATTTTTTTTTCAATATCCCAGAATCCTCGAGGGCAGACGGGGGACAGAAAATAGAGCGTGAAAGCAGCAGAGGGTCGGAGTGGTGCACAGCGGGCAGGGGCAGAACGCTGGAGGCAGGTGGCGAGGAACTCAAAGAAAACGCAGTAAAAACAAAAGTGGCGAGGAATAAGGCCGGTGTAGTGGTGGAGTCGTAACCGTGGCAGCGTGTTTGAAGGACTCGTCATGTGCCTCCTCTCATCTCCGTCCAAGTCCAGAGCAGCGGTGCTTCCTGTCTCTGTCTGGCTTCACGTTGCTAAGGCTTAGTTGAAATTTTATTTGAAGAAAAGGCGCATAAAAACAAGACCTGCTTTTTTGCTTCTTATAAACAGAAATGTTAAAAATAATAATACAAAATTGGCAAGCTACATTGTGAGAAGTTCAATAGAATTTGCTTTTGGGCGGGGGAAATGAGCCACTTTGAAATTGTGGCAGTTAACAAGGTAAATTAATTTGTTTGTTGTGTTGCTATGTGGAGTTTGAAAACAAAAGATCTTTAATGGCAAATTAAAGAGGTCTGAAGTTAAAATTAGAATCAATAAAAACACAAATTTCCATTTTGATGTGTTTAAATAAAAAGTGCACATTTTAAGTCTTCTGGTTGGGTTCCACTACTTAGAATAAATATAGAGAGACATAGAGTACTTAAATATTTTCCATTCATTCAATCACAATTTTTTTTCCTTTGAGCGAGTGTGCCCCTCCACAGATCTGATCTCAAACTTGACCTTGCAGCATCACTGTTTGTCTCCTAATGCCATGTCACATTGTGGAATCTCATGGAACATTCTTGGCAAAGCAATAATATATCCAAGAGACAAGACTCTCGACCAAAAAATATACATACAACTACTACTTCAACTGAATTTTAACCTTTACTCTAAACTTTTTTTCAGATTTGTGTTAAATTGCCATTTTCTTGTATTTTTTTAGCATCCTTGTGTGTTAAAAAAACAAGTTAATTTACAAAAAATTAACTTGCAAAAAAAACCCACCTCATTATTATTGTTTGTCCATTAGAGTAACAGTCTTTTTTCAACCCTTTATTAAACTGATCTTTTGATAAAACACCTCTTAGACTCCACTTTTCCGAGCCTGTTGCTGTCTCCAGGTGCTGAGCAGAGGTGAGGAGATCCCTGGGGCGGCTATGTCCATGATTTTATATTTGAAGCATTTATCTAACGTTGACCGCCAGCACGTCCGCCAGCTCCTCTCTCAAGGCCACTGCAGCCTCACTATCTGCTTATGGAGAGAAAATGCACTGACCTGCTTTTAAGACCTTGACTACAACCAGCAGACCTCTTACTAAGCACTAAACTTCATCCTGCAACTCCATAACAAAGAACACCATCTGGGCCCATAAAGATTATAAACACTTTATTGAGGCGGTTACAACCTCAACAAAGCTTATATAATATGGAAATTATATTCTCTTTTGGCTATTTGTTTTGATGTCTGTCTGTAAAAATGTAAAGAAAATAACATTTAAAAAGAAGGTTAAGGGAGATAAACTTTTGGAATCTTATAGACCACCTGCAGTGGCAAACACATATTTGGTAACACCTTTGCCTTATTTTATTTATTTATTTAATATTTTTTAAAGGAATAAATGCTGTTACCATGTCCGTGCACCAATCATTTATCAGTTTATATCAATTATCGGCAGGTACTTAAAGCTATAGTATCGGAATTGGTGTCGGAACTGAAAAAGCAAAAGAAAAATGCATGCATGAGAATAAAAGATACAGGATGATAGGGATGTAACAATATTTAACTCTCTCGATACAATATTTTCACGATATGCCTCTTATGGTACGATATTTATAATGATATTTTATCTAGGCAAAAAAAAGTGTGAATATGCAACTTTTCTGTCATGATGCAAATAATTGAGATGTAAAAATGTAGATTGGACTGAAACAAAGCGAAGGATCATGGTGTATGTAGTTATGGTTTTAGTTGTTGCTGAGAAAAACTTGTAATTCGATATATTGTGATGGCCCATGATATTATTATGAGACATTTTACAATACAATACCATGATATTTCAGTAAATGTTACATCCCTATATAGGAATTGAGCTGTTTTGTCTTATCTTTTAATAATAATGCCTCTAATAATAATAATAATTGTTAATGCTCCCAACCAAAGAATCAAGAAACACAAAATCATTATTCAGTTACAATTTTCCCAAACAACTCAATGTAAAAACACAATGGTGAAATATATTGCAGCTAATGGAAAGCGCAGAGAAGTGATGTTTACAGACTCTAATAGGGTGCATTTTGGATACTTTTTCCCTTAAGAAAACTATTCGCCATTATACTATATGTCTTTCCTGTCTTTAAATGTCCCTTCAAACTAAACGGAGCCTGCAGTAATGAGACATGGGCAGAGAGAAAGAGCAGGTCTGAGCTGGAGTCTTGTTCAGTGGCTAATGAGAGGAGCACTAAATGTTAATGCAGCCTTAATGTATGGAGCTGCAGAAGGGAGAAGATGAGAGGGGAGAGCCACGGTTCGGAGTGAGGCGTGGGAGAAGTCTGTGCATTTGGTTGGGTGTTGCATGGTACATATAAAACAAGTGCGTACAGCTAAAACAACCGTGGTTAATGATCAAAAGGAGAGTTTGGATATTTAATTTAAGTGAAGAATACTGTCACGAAAATAATTTGAGTAAACGCATTACAGGTTTTACGGGTTTTAATACTTGTAAGGAAAAGTTTTCAAGTTAATAGCTACCTTTTACCTTTTGTTCAGTAGAGATCCAAAGTGTTTGGAGTTCAGAAATATAGCGGAGTACAGTATTACCACGTAACATCACAAAGTGGACCAAAGTTTTTCCTGTTTGAGAGAAGAACTCAGTCTAAATATGCAGGGTTTGTGCGTCAAACATGTGTGAATGAAACAAAACACAACTCCAGCTATGTTTTTCTTTAAATATTTCACTGATAAACCAAATCATCTTTAAGTTCTCGTTCCAGACTCTGACCCATACACATAAATGCTGTAAATGTAGAATAACTATATTTCAATGCAATAATTCAGTCCATGAACAGAGCAACAAAACATGTGACTAGCTCCATCGCTACAATCAATCCATTGGTTTTAGTTATGAAATTTGGTAAATAAGATTAAAAAAATGCTTTTGAATAGAGGAAAGTACCCAAAATGAAGCCGGAAACGGAAATAATGTGAATTGAAAAGGGGTACTGGTCTGGCTCTGGCTTTCATGTACTTCATGGCAGTGCAAACAAGCAAAGTAAACCAATAAGAACTACAAATGTGATGCCTGTACCTGTTCATTTCCTCCACTACAAGATATTACGCTACAAATCCAGTATTGAGAAAACAACACCTAATAGAGCTACTAGTTTCCAAGGCAGCACATTCTAACTTAATAAAAAAGTATGAAATGCCAATTCTATGTTTTATTGTTTTTTATTAGATCTATTTTCTTTGCCAGCATAATTTTGAAAATCATCTTGAGTGATCTTGTGCAATCACACCCTATAACCAGTTCACTTTGAGCCATATAAAACCCATTTAAAGGTCCTATGTTACGCAAAACTGACCTATGAGCTTTAAGCAATGTTATAATGTTATCTCAACAAAGATATATTTGGGGGTGTGTTTTGTTTCATTCATACATGTTTGAGTAATCCTTTATTATTAGTCCACCTGATGTCATGTAGCTGTAGTTTTCAAGTTAACAGCTCCTTTTGTTCGGTAGAAATTGACAATATCAGAACTGAAATTATAGAACTGAAAATATGCAGGATCTGTGTGTTAAACATGTGTGAATGAAACAAAACATGACTCCAGGTATGTTTTTGGTGTTGAAACATTATAACGTAGATCAGAAAATAGCGTAACACAGGCCCTTTAATGCCTGGTTTTGGTTTCTCTTCCATTGCCTTTGATTTGCCGTGGGACTCTGTGTTTGTCTATACATTTCCCTTTGTCCTCTATCGCTGCATTAGAGGAGGATTTAGACGGCTGTGTTGTTATTTCGGTAGCACAATACATCACAGGCTGCGATGTAACCAAACCCTTTCCCCTAGCTTTTAAGTGGCCCCTCCCTGCTTCACTTCACTCTGCTGCTACTGTTGTACTTTCTCTCATATGCATATAGTCATTTATAAAGAATTAGCAAGACGCGTAAGTGTGCCTGTGGCTGGCCAGACACAGCAGAGCCTCTCAAAGGGCTCCATTGACTGATGTTTACTTAAGGCCATGCAGGGACATTAGCCCAGGCTAAATCTACCTCAGTCTGCCCCTCTCTCTGCAGCCCAGGCTCTGTAAAAGAGGGACTGACTCTGCTCGGCACACAGGCCAAGTGCAGCCCTCAGGATTTAAGCGGGATTAATGTATGTAAAAGACCATTTTACAAGATATAAATGGAAGAGCTGACTATTTTGTTGTATATACTGTGTATGATATATTGCTGATGAATTTTTCTATACTTTTCTATATTGACTGGCATGTTTGTTTCTATCTAGTAAGAGTTCTATGTGAATGGCCAAAGGACACACATTTAGCAAAAGTCGAATAATTATTTAAATGAATTAACTATGTTAAACTAATTTGCTCTTCTCTTGCTACATTTGTATGACCAGGCCAGAACTATTGAGACAGTCCATCCATGTGGGTCTATCCCAATTAAATAGACATATAATATCCATAATATACATAATATCCATATTTCACCAGCTGTAATGAGGACATATAATATAAATTAGGACCCTGTAATGGCTTTAATATATTCAGATTTTTTCAAGCAAAAATTAAAAAGTAGACCAGCATTTGGCCCATTTAATACCAAGTGTAAAGGAAAGTTGCATTAAGTAATTTTTTGGTTGGGGGTCTGTTGCCTTCTTGTTTCCATGGATATGTCATTGCTCTACTTCAGATGTTCCACAGTATGACATCAAACAGCGTTACCTTATATTTACTCAATTACAGGTGGCTTTATACCTCAGAAATATCTAGAAAAACAGACATTCTGGTAAAGTAGGTGGTTCTTAATGGGTTCTTAATGTTAATATTGTCCTTAAAATTTAATTTGGATGTGTCTGTATTCAGAGATAGTAGGTAATTAAACATTTTGTCAATGAACTTGCGAAATCCTGCATTTGTGCATTAATAGTGATATATTAAATTGTTGTGTTTGCGGAGCTTAGCAGCATAGCCGTGTTAAATACAGCATCTTTGCCAGCAGCCAGGATTACTGCAGGAATTGGAGCCAAATTATCAGTAATTTGCAAAGACTTACTTTTGAGAGTTGTAATAATAAAAGAGGAAAAGCCTGTCATCGAACCCAAATGAGATCCAACACACGGTAAGCCTAACAGCCACTTAGCGCACGCATTTAGCTAAATTCATATTCTCCCATAAACACTATCTTGAAATAACAATAATTGATCTGTGTGCGGTAATTGTTCTCGTGGGCAGAAGGGGAGGGGCCCGAGCTTAGACTGTAATTTTCTCATTTGCGAAGCTGGACCATTACCTACTATTAAAGCTACATGCACACGGTGAGCTGCGGATGGTGTAAAGCATCAGACTTGGACAGAGCGATGCGGTCAAGAATAAAAGAGCTGAATTTGATCGAATGATCTGTGGACTGATGGACTACATTGGGGAATAGACAGAAATAACCATTTAAAGGAACCTCTCATCAAAGCTACATCCTGCCAGCTCCCCTCAGCTCTAACCTCCAATACACACACACACACACACACACACAGACGAACACAAATCCGCTTTCACAAATCAATAATTCAGCTAAAGAGAAGCACATGCTACGCCCCACTGCACTAATCAATGGAAAGCCAAATGTTATTGTTTCATCTCATTCTAACTCTCACATTTTAAACTAAGGCTGACTAGCACAGCTTCAGAGGACTCTATTAACTATAGAAACAGAAACATTCCAAAGCATTAGTATTAAGTAGGCCAGCACTGATTTGATGCTAACAAAATAGCAGCAGCAATGCCCCAATGGTATGACACTATGATTCTCAGAAAAGATGATACAGAGATACTAATTGATTCTAACTAACTAGTATAGGAGATACATACATACAGAAACATAAAAATAGGACACATTTGATCTCTCCCTAAAAGTTTTAAAAATGATGTTGATCACGACAAGAACTAGTATATGACCTTGTGACCTGTGTGGAAAAAAGAAATGTAATACAGAAATTAGAATCCAGTATTGAAATATAATGGATTTAATTTATGATTTTGTTTTTTTGATGAATTCTGTTGCTCCTTCTGACCCTGGCTCCAATTGACTTACATTAGGATCTTGTTTCTCCCCTCTCTGTACCTCCTGCAGTGAGCCTCTTCATCTTGGTCTTAAAATGTTCTTATTAACCCGCTCTACATGATCCTGAATTTTTTTTTTTTTTTTTTTGCTATTTTGTTCGTCACAAAAATCCTATTCATAACATTGAGCCTGGCTCCAAATTTGCTCTTGTAACCATTAGCATCTCGAGCCTCATTTGAGCGGCGCTGAACACTATGGGTGACGTCACACTCGCTTAGCCCACTTAGTCTTTTTTATACAGCCTATGTTTCCACATCACATTTGCAAGCCCCAGTCATACTGTTTGAGCTGATCCCAAACTAAAAAAAAAACAAAACTACAAAAATGTAAAGGAAGGCCATCTGGCATAATAAATTCAACATACATATTACCACATAATCAGTAGACTTGGTTTAGACCTGTGAGTCCTGGTTTAAACTAAACCAAGTCTACAGGGTCAAATTTAGACCCAGTTTAGTTTCGGTGTGGGTTATGTGTGTTCAGCAGTTATAGGAGGAAATTTGGAGCCAAGTCCATTTTAAGAGCAGGAATTTATTTACAGAAAATAGCTAAATAAAAAAATACAAACATTTTAATAACAAGGCTCACTACAGCAGTTACAGAGACAGGAGGGAGAATTTCTCTATGTAAAGTCAATTGGAAACAGAGTCGATTGAGCCGGACGTGCCCCCATGCTCACTTCCTATTTGGATCACGGCGGCTAGCTGGTTAGCTCTGTCTGTTTTTATATAAAGTCTATGAAGTGAATTCACCCCTAGAGGTGGATGATTTGCTGTGGTGAGCACTGGAAAGCAAAGCCAAAATGACAAAGGGTAACTCAATATGTCAAACAAACCCAAATATGAATCATAATGTTATTCCAAAGGCCCTGTTTTGCTTATCCAGGATCATGCAGTCCTACCATTAACATGACATATTCTTTACATTGAAACCACTTGTAGTAAATGATCACAGATGTTCAATAAATCTTGTATATGCTGGAGAATGTATCATAAAATGGAGGCATGAGAAACACATTGGCATCTCTCAGTGGATAAAACAAAAAATTTAAATGTTGGAAATGAGCCAAAAACTGAAGTGGGATGGGCGGGGAAATACTTGGTCATACAGTGAATCTTTTCAAACCTAACTCTTGACCTACCCTTTGTTATTTGACCTTTCCATTTCCAAAAGAAAAATATACTCTACTATTAATATACTCCATAAAATTATATGTGTACCCAGTGATGGTCTAGTACTTTGACCTCTTTGCTCTTACTGCCTTAATATAATCTTTTCAAATCTAACCCTCAACTTAAAAAAACTTCAACCTTTAACCTTTGCTATTTTGCAAATTGCTGACTGTGACCTTCCCTATTTACAAACAATATACTTAAAAAAGCATATATATACTTAATATACAAAAAATATGTGTGTATCCAATGATAGACATTAGGGGAATGCAAAATATCTAAATATCGTGATACTAAATTTGGTGATGTAGTATCATGGGCAGCTGTATCAATATATGAAGAGTTTTTTGGTTTTCTTTTATCAATATTTGTTTGTGATGGCACTACAGTTTTACTTCTAATTCAATGGAGGAAGCTTGATGCAATACATGTTTCGATGATTAAAATATGAAAGATGTATTCCATATTAACTTTACACAAGTAGTGATTGGATTTAGAAATATGGTCGCTAAAATGTATTTGCTTCTTAAAAACCAGCTGTTTATCTCAAGTATCGCCATATTGTGATAATATTGTATAGTGAGCCATGTACTGCATATGGAATCATGAGGAACCCTGTGATTTTCAGCCCTATGCCACAAGGTCCAGCACTTTGACCTCTTCCCTCTTACGACTTCACTGTCCCTCCATCAGGCTAAAGGAGCACTGCGTATGTTAACTCACCCTATGAATATGAATGCTAGTTAAATGCACACCCGAGCCTCCCACGCCCCATTATAGCGCAACACAAGACCCAATCGGCTTTCTCAAGGATACATCAATCGCTGACAGTGGCAAGATTGGATCTGCATTGACCTTGGGAATGGACCGCTGTAACACGGGGAAAGAAGAATAAAGCAAGAATACTGTAAAGGAGGGAGAAGAGGTGTGTAGGAAAGGGAGGAGGAGGGTGGAGGGGTACATCCTGATGAGAGGGACCCCGAGATGAGCAAAGATATGAGCGGGGAGGAGGAGGAAGGGGGGGTCAGTGATGGAGGGAGAGGAGAGGGAGGAGGTGGCAAGGGAGAGGGAAGCCATATGGCGGCAGTGCAAATGTATTAAACTATAAATCAGGAGGAGGGAGCGCGCAGACTGCCAGGTGGAGGTCTCTCACAGCTGGGGGCGCACTGGTTCACAGGCAGACTCAACATGCAAAACCAGATCTTCAAAAACGCCCAGGAGAAAACTGATATGCCGGGCTGAAAAAACATGTTTTGAGATCATCCAATTTTTGTCTGTTTTATTTGCAAAAACGAAAATAATCAAGTCCAAGCACAAAATGTTGAACCAAAGCAGGATTCGTTGGTGACTTACTTGGTAAAGTAAAGCCCACAAAGTGCAAGATCAGACTCAAGGAATTTGCTTAATGTTAACTGTTATTATACCTTTTTGCTTTATTCCATTACACCCACTTTAAACATCTACAAAAGACAAATATACAAAAAAATATATAATTGATGACCATTCTACTGCACTCTGGAGAAAATACTTGGGGAGAGGGACACAGCTGACACCTTTTTTGAACATTTTGACAGGACTGAACTTGACTGACATTTGATGTTTGTGTAGCCAGTGTGTTTTGTGTACGCTTGTGTATGTGTTGAGTAGAGAAGGGTTGAAGTGTGGGAGGGTTTTTTGTTTTGTTTTTGTCTTTTTAGTTTTCATTTGCTTCATTTCAAAATTGAAACTGTGGCTGATTAGTGAGCTACCTACAATATATTAAAAAGCCCTAGTTTGAGTCCTAAAAGATTAACTTTCTCCTAATTTCCAATCTCAATACTGGCCATTTAAAACAAAAGCCAAACAGACACATGTAAATTGTGTTGACTTCAAAGTCCATGAGTAGCTCTATAAAAAATCAACTCTCAAAAGCATTATATAGTAACAATTTAAACCCATCCTTTCACTCGCTCTGATTTAAACACTGATGTAAACCACTCGCTCGTCTCCAAGGAGATTTTATTGCTATGCTGGGAATGTTCCATAGTATGAGTTTAAACATTTCCATATAGCTTTTATTCATCCCAGGTGTTTCTATTGCACAAAAATACAATAATTTCTTCTGTGACTAAGGACGACTCTCCATAGAGCTGAAATGTAATGTAGCGTAGTGTTGTGATCTGATTTTAATCTATACTGCGGAACATTGCAGACAAAGTAACAACATTTCCATTATTGAGACATCAGGTGACAGACTCTGCTTGGAATACGCATTGCACCTTTAAAAAAAATAATTTGATTTGCTGAACTGTATATTTAATTAGGTAGTAACAAACCAAAGCCCTATGAGTCATCTGAAAACTATACTCCAATTTAACTCTGGGCACATCGGTCAATGCGGTCAGGAGTAAGTGCTAAGAATGAGGTTGAAAAGCAAAGAGAGAAGTCCCCGAGCTTTGATGGTGATCCCGTGACGGTGTCTGGATCGTGTGCCCAGTGAGGGAGCTGGCAGAGGCTGGTCCAGGCTCCGCTCCAGAGGCAGTGATGCAGAGGACAGGGGCTGCCCGCGCACCCGCTCACTCACCGAGAACCACAGCAACAACGCTTTGGTCAGGTTAGATGAATGACTGCTGTGTTTAATTAAAGTGAGGAGGTATGCATTTCTATAGTGGATGAGTAGGAAAAAAATTGCAGTTGTTACATATAAAAAAATGCAGGAAAAAGTGTCATAAACCATGGATTCGTAGACTTTTAGCAATGCAGAAATGCTTTTCTAACTTAGTATTTAACCAAGTATTTAATTTAAATCCATCTGGTTAATTTGTAACTCCCATAAACCCTTGCGCACACCAGTATTCACATGCATAAATGATCAGGAATGTGCACAGCTTCAGAACAGATCTTTTAGACAGCGAAGGGAAAGAAGAGTGGACCAGCAGTGCACTGGCAGACCGCTGTCAATCCACTCTCCTCCCAAAGTGTTACATAGCAACACACATAGTTCTCTCAAACAAGAATAGAGGAGGTCCAAGCTACTCTTAACATTAAATAACAATGATTTTACTGTGCGGTGTGTGTGTGTGTGTGTGTGTGTGTGTGTGTTTTGTACACAGACCGCATGTAGTGGTGGTATTCTGTATTTAAGTGCTCATCTCTTTGCGCTAAAAATTCAGAGTTTCAGAGAAGTCGGGTATCCCCATTTTAATTGACAAATGAACACTGTGAATCTCCAAACAATAATCGATTGGTGATACATAGCAGTAAGCAAAAAATTGATATCTACATGTTACTTGCTCTAAGTTTTAATATTTTATGTAAATATAAACATATATTTAAACAGTGGTGCTGGTTTTGTAGCTGGTCCACAATTACGCTATTTAATCAATACATAGACTGAATACATTGAAAACACTGACGCAGCCTTCCAACATGCCAATCTCCCAACATGTCACTAACACTGTTCTGTCATTTCACTTTGAAATGGAAAATCTTAGAAATATCGGGAGAAAAATATGAATGTCAAAGTATTGAAACAGAGCCCAGAATCTTAACTCCCGCTAACCACAAAAACCCTGACTCAGTATTTTCTGACATTTTTTGAATGGCAGGTTTCTCGCCGCCAAGCCTCTCTCTGCACAAGATCTGCTGTCAAGCCCCTGATTCATGGTATTCCCACACACCAACAGTTCTCCTTTTACACCTCCAATCTTTACCCACTCAGCACGCTATTACAAAACAGCCTCAATTCTGAACTGTGAACTTCATTTGAGCTCCTCCAAGCCTCTGCCCATTCTTGCCATGTAAGAATCTCATTAATGTTGGCTAGTGATGGATGGAGGTAACTGGACATCCCCCAGTAATGCTCCAATAGGCTGAATCAACAGTGAAGTGGAGCCTTGATCTCTAAT
>JACN01082526.1:0-10805 GCA_000787155.1 Scartelaos histophorus | reverse complement strand
CTCCTCTCTCCTCGTCTCCTCTCCTTGCAGACTCCTGGGTCAGTTGGAGGTCAGTCTGCAGCATGTGTTAACATCAGGGCGGTTAATTCTCAAAGAACCACTCACTGACGCCAACTACAGTCTCACAAATGTAAGTACAAAGATCCAGTTATATGAAGTCATTTTATTCACAAATGTTGCTGAATGTTTTATTGTTTTAAATTAACATATGCATATATATATTAGAAAAACCCCACAATGCAACGTTTCTGGTGAAGGGTCCGCCACCTGCTTTTCTCCACATAGGTATTATTGCTTAGCTTGGATGGTCCACATTATGTCATTAAATTAATACATTTTGCATTTTTCACGTGCATGTGTTTTTATTCATAAAAAAATGTATTGAAAAAATAAAGTGAAACATTCTTGGCAAATCAATAAAATCTCCATGGGCTCAAGCAAGTGGCGAATTCTTTAAATGCTGTCAAATGCAGATAACAAAATGAAAAAGTGTATCTTAAATTAAAGGTTGTATGTAACACCTTAAACCATGTTAAAAATGAGCTTAAACCATGTTAGAAAATAGCGTAATATACCTACCAGACCTTTAACCTTCCAGAAAAAGGGACGTAATGCAGCTTTAATGAACTGAAATGGTTATTGCAGTTTTCAGTGTATTGTGTTGGGATTAGATTTACATCGAGTTGGACATCAGGTACCACCCGGTTCAAGGAGCTGCAGGAAACTGGGATGGACAGGACTTCATCCAACTAGAAGACAAAGACGAGTGAGAATTACTGGACATTACACTCAAATCATAATATATACAAACCTATTATTGTTTAGAAGAATAAGTAAGTGAGTATCTAGTTTAGTATCGATTAGTATCTGATTTTCAATACGTTTGACAACCCTGATAAGCATGCTCCTTCTTAATGTTTCCAGTTCACTTGTGATCAGAAATGACGCTTTTGATGATATTGAGAAGTGAGTATTACAATATTATATGTACTGTATTTGAAGTTTACCCAAATCTAAAAATATATCTTCAATTGCAGTCAGCTGTCGGGCGTCCGTACCAGCCAATTGGAGCGTGAGGTTCGGCGTTTGGGGCGGGAGTTAGTGACGAGTGGGGACGATGATTATGACAGCGATGAAGACTGGGACGAGGACAACACGGAGCTGGAGGCGGTTACGTTCACCCAGCTGCTCAGGTAACAGCCACCAGGGGAGTAGAGAGCTGTGTTTTTTTAATAAATACTTTACTGAACACTAGGGGATAATCATTTTTATGAATAAACACTGTACTGTAGATCCAATAAGATACTTACCCTGATCATTTCATGTATGAATGCCATATATTCCCAAAAGGGGGAGTAGAGAGTCACTTACTTGACCTGGTTTTGTCTTGAAACCCCTTTTTGCTACAGGTTTTATCTATTTACATTTTACAGTAAAGTCACAAAGTATTGAACATTGGGAGAAATGTTATTTTAACAGTCACTAGGGGGAGTGGAGGCCCATTTACTCAAGTGTACCAGCCTTTTTACTAAAGTTGCTGTGAGCGCCGCCATCGTCTTCCGTCTTCTAGTATTATTTTGCATGAGATCTTAGCAGAAAATAAGTTCTATACATAAACTGTATGAAGAAATGGACTAAGCCAGTGTGACATCACCCATAGAGTTCAGTCAAATGAACCTCTCCATCCTCTCAGTTATACGAGCAAATTTGGAGCCAGTTCCATATTAGGAATAGGAATTTATTTAATAATTAAAAACATGAGGATCATGTAGAGCAGGTTAATATGAACATTTTAAGGCTGAAATGACATGGCTCGCTGCAGCACTTATAAACAGGGGTGACAGTAGTTCAGTGTAAAGTCAATTGGTACCAGAGTTGATGGAGCCGGAAGGGCCCCCGTGTTCACTTCCTATCTGAATGCATTAGCTAGCGAGTTAGCTATGTCCCTTCATATGTGCAGTTTATGGTTCTATACGGAACAGAAAGTCATTTCAAAGACTCTCAAAGATCAGTGCAGTGTTGATGTACATGAACATTGAATATTTTACACAAATTACATGTAAACTACTTTCTTTCACAATTTAGCTGCAAAACATTTTTTGATTCTCAGTTGAATGAGATTCCCGCTTAATGGAAAGTGCCTCCATAAAGAAAGTGCATTTAGAGGCAAAAGTGGGTGAGAATAAGGTCAGAGAATGTGCAGTAGGAAAAATAGAGCCAATTGTTTACCTGATATGTACCACCACCAGAGTCCAGTATGTTCTGCTGTATGTAGCCACCAGGGGGAGTAGAGAGCTATGATTTCTTGTGATAACTGCTTTATCCTAATATAAAATGTGCACTTTTTGGGGGTTTTTTCAGTCGTTGCAGAGCTCTGTCCAAGAGAGAAGCAGCAGCGACTCCCAAAGTCCACAGTTTTCAGGTCTGATCTTAGTCTTAATAAGAAAATCAAGAAGAAAATGAAGCGTGTTTCAAAAGAATATATTGCGTTTCTTTCCTGTTATAATCAGATAAACGTGAATGTTCTGGAGGCTCAGAAGCTGGCTGGAGTCAACATAAATCCGGTTGTGTTTATCCGAGTCGGGAATCACAAGAAACACACAGCCACTCAGAAGTCCACCAACTGTCCATTCTACAACGAGGTGAACAAACTCAAATGTTCTACATCTGAAAACGTAGTGAACTTAAAAAATAATAATTCACTTCACGTTTGTGGCTCCTGTTTGCCCCTGGGACAACAGATGGAAATCAGCCTGTGGGTTTAAGCTGATGTATTCACACTTGATATATATAATCATTAATATACACGGTCCATTTTCCAAATAAGATAAAATAAATAAACATGCTACATAGTTACATTTTATACAGCGCTTTTTCACTCAATGCACTCAAGGAAAAACTCACCCATTCACACACACATTCATACACCACTGTACGCAGACACAAGGGGGCGAGGTAGGGTGTTTTGCCCAAGGACACAATGATAGCGTTCATCTGTTGGAGATGGAATCAAACCGCCAACCTGTGGGTCAGTGGACAAATGTTCTACCAACCGAGCTACTGTATATTGGGATTTCACTGTATATTGTGTTTTTACCTTTTGTTCACTGTAAACCCCAGTATTTATAATTCATTTATGATATAAACAGGTCCATTCATTTTCATGTTTAAAACTCCAGATCTGATTTTTGTTTCAGAATTTTGTGTTTGAACTTCAGGAGGCTCCAGAAATGCTTTTCGACAAAGTCATCGAGATCAAGGTCAGTGCTGCTTTTACTGCACCGTCATCCTCCAGCCATTTTAAAAAGTATTATTTGAAAATTATCCTTCGTTAATGACCAAAATGTCACTACTGCTGATAACAAACTCTGGATTATGTATTTTTCAGATGTTGGGTCTACTATCGGTTTACATGTTCCTTATTTCTTTCTTTCAGGTGTTCCACAGAAAAACGCTTCCATTTCTCTTGGATCTGATTGGATTGTTCAAAATGGACATAAGAACTGTCTTCAACCAACCAGGTACCAGATTTTTTTTTATTTTTATAAAGTTTCAATGCTGTCACTAAGTAATCAAAGGCATTACAACCTATTTGAATACTTGTCTTAAAGCTACAGTTGTAACTTGTTGCAGATCAGCGCTTCTACCAGCAGTGGGCGCCGCTGTGCGACCCTACTGACACACGCTCTGGGGTCAAAGGTTATGTGAGGGCGACAGTTGGGGTCCTGATGAAGGGGGACAGTCTGGGCACCAGCATCGAACCAGCATCCCACTCCCAAGGATCGCCTGAAATCGAAAAGTGAGTTACTGGTTACTGCACAGTTTTTACCAACGTCTCAAATATTTATCTCATTTTGCAGTTGGTTAAATCCTCCCCATAATAATCTCACAGGCTGTTGATGTGTCCTTGGACAAGACACTTCAGCCACGTACTTTTTTGTGAGGATCCTGTGCAGTATTCTTCTTGGGCACCTACTTTCCTAACATTGATAAATGACCTATTGATTGTCCAGAGTCATGCCAATCTTATGCCACAAGCTAATCTTTAATACAGCTAATAATACTCATTTATCCAAGAGAAACAGAAATATCAGGTTTAAACCAGGCCTAATCCAGGGTTAAACCAGGTCAAGGTTTTACTAGTATAATTTGTTTTCACTTTAGAAAATGATATCAAATAAGATGAAACTTTAGCCTCTATGGTGGAAGAACACAAAAAAATACTCAAGTAAAAGTATCACATGAAAAAATCACCTAAAATAAAAGTATTAAAGTACCTGTTTAAAAATGTACTTAAAAAGTAAAAAGCAAAAGTATTCTGTGCACATTTTGACTCAGATTTACTTTTACTTTTCACTCCTCTTCAAAAATTTAGTGGAGTAAAAAGTACAAATACCCCATCTAGTAGATAGTAAATACCCCGTGTAGTAAAATAGAAGTAAGAAGCATTTTTAAAACTTGAAATGCACAGAAGTAAAGTACATATACCTAAAACACTTAAATGTAATACTTAAGTACAGTACTTTACTACTTTTACTTTGTTACACCTCATCACTGCTTAGCGTTACTATAGCATTACTATTATTAATTCTACTGTCCCACAGAAACCTGATGCTTCCTCGGGGCATGTCTAAAGAGCGGCCCTGGGCCCGCTTCAGGGTCCGGATTTACCGAGCTGAGGGCCTCCCCACGATGGACTCTGGACTCATGGCCAAGATGGCCGTGTCCGACCGCACGGTCTTCATCGACCCGTACGTGCAGGTCACCTTCTGTGGGCAGCAGGTGAGAAGAAGTCTAATCTAATCTAATCCATTCATATTTGTGATTGATTTGTTGATTGAAAGCTCTTAAAAGTTGATTATTTAAATGAATGAACACACAGCAGTATTTATATCACCCTGAAAATCCCACAGTATGTTGACCTTTGACCCTGCCCTGTTCAGGGTGAGACCTCTGTTGCCGGGGCGAGCAGTTGTCCTGTTTGGAATGAAGAGATTTTGTTCATTGAGCAGTTTCCTCCTTTGGCTCAGCGAATCAAAATCCAGATCCTCGATGATTCAAAGACCGGAGACGTCGCCTTGGCAACACACTTCCTGGACCTGCAGCAGATCTCGGACCCAACCAGGAACGGTTTGTTGGGATTTAAACTGGTTTAAGTCCAGAAAAGACCCTGTAAAACTGAACATTTGCACATGACATGATTTTCATTTTGATGGTTTATATGGAAGATAATTTGTTTCATCAGATTTTGAATTTTAAACGCCGTTGAATTTCTCACTTTTAATTTTTGTAACTCTGAAAAAACACGTTTGAATTATTTTTATACTGAATTTTAATTGCTGAAATTTCACGTGTACATTTTCAAAGTGTTTCAAATTCAAAATTAAAATTTCACCTTCAGCATAGATATTTTCCTCAAATTCAGCAGTCAAAATTCAGAGTGTAAAATTCACAGTAAAAAAATTCGCAGGAATGATCCAAGATACCAAGGCAGAAGCAATCGATCATGAGTGATCCGATCTAATTTAGTAACAAACAGGAAATGGAGCAGTGAAGCGATCTGATTGGTCAGAATTAGCCTCATCCAAACCTCAAACCCCGCCCACAGATAAGAACGACCAATAGGAAACAGCCTCTATCCTCCTCACTCACTCTGGATTGATTTCTTCTGCCTTGACATCTTGAATCTTTGCTGCAAAATTTTTCATTGCGAATTTTAAACTTTGAATTTTAACTGTTGAATTTCAGGGCTTGGAAATACACAGGTGACATTTTTATTTTTAATTTGAAACATATTGAAAAAGTACACTTAAATTTCAACAGCTAAAAGTCAGAATAAAAATAATTCATACATCTTTTTTCAGATAAAAATAAATATCAAAGTGAGAAATTCAGTGGTGTTTAAAATTCTAAATCTGAAACAAATTATCTTCCATAGGTTTAGTCATTCAATTTGAGCAAACTTGACTGATCCACAAAAGAAATTTCATGGTCACAATATAGCTCAGTACAATGTGTAACACTTCTTCTCTCAAACAGAAAACACGCTGTTCCACCTTGTGATGTCATGTGGTAATACAGGAAGTGTGTTTTTAAACTCCATACATATTCATTTGAATTATTTGGATTATTTTATCCCTGTAATTGCAAATCTGTATTTAGAGGTACAGATTAGGTTAGGGGAACAAGGTAGATGTTAACTTGAAAACTACATGACATCACAAGGTGGAACAACACATTTTGAGCTTTGGAGATGTAGCCTAATAACATGTAAAAAAATAAATTAAAAAAGGATTACTCAAACCAAAGTTGAATATCTACACATGCCTTGATTTTATTTTTTGATGTTGGGTTAGTCCTTCAGTTTGAGCAAACATAACACATAATAATTAATTTACTACAAAATATATTTCAGGTTTTAATCCCACGTTTGGTCCAAGCTGGGTGAATTTGTACGGATCTCCTCAGAATTCCACTCTGAGAGACGTACACCAGGTAAGAGACATTTACTCACAATTTTTTTCTTAAAGATGCATTCTTTAAGTTTTCTGGTTGAGGGTTTGTCCTATACTTTTCTCCATATTATTACTTTGTCTGGAATGTTTCACAATATGGCATTATACCTTTCTATCTTCAAGGAGACCAAACCAGATCAAGTTACAGGTCAGATCTGTGGAGAGGCGACCACACTCACAGTCAGAATGCCTGTTTATCTGGGTATTTTTGAGCAATAATACCAAGTGTAATTGAGTAAACGTAAAGTAGAGCTGTTTAATTTTGAACTGTGGAACTTTCCGGGCAGAACAATGACATCTCCATAGAAACGCTCAACCAGAAAAGTTACACAATGCACTTATTTTTTATTTATTTTTTTTACATTATTTGCCTTGAAAAGTTTTCTCGTGAGTTTACTCTGTTAATTTAAAAGATTGAAACTAAAAAGTTACACAATGCACTTTTTTTTTTTAACATTATTTGCCTTGAAAAGGTTTCTCGTGAATTTGCTCTCTTAATTTAAAAGATTGAAACTGCAATACTTCTTGTCATTTAACTATCCAAATTAAAATGTTTAGTTTAACCCAGTTTTTGGTGTGGCAGGCTCTAAATGAAGGACTTGGGCAGGGCATCTTCTATCGAGGCCGGATCCTGATCGCTCTAACTGTGGAGGTCTACAATTCCCCTTCAGCGACTAATGAGGTCCCTGGTTCTATGGCAAAAGTAAGAATTTAAATTTCATGAATATCACATTAAAGTCCCCATACTACACCATTTTCTGATCTATGTTATATTGCTGTTTCAATAAAGTTTGTCTAAGTCTAAACATTGCAGTAACAACAGTTTTTTGAAGGTGAGAGGGGCTCTGGGTAAACTGGGACTGAAGAAGAAGAGGAGCAGTAAAAAAAAGAACCAGGAGCAAAGCACAGGTCTGTACAGCATTAGTTTCTTTTTATTTTTTATTAGAATTCCATACATATATTTATGCTAGTTTAGCCATCTTTTCATCTTTTGAATCTGTCCTCTGCTGCAGCTCCTGCGTCAGTATCTGGAGACAGCACTGAGGACTTTGGGGAGGTTCCTGAAGCTGTAACTGTGGAAATAGAAGAGATCCACCCACTTCCTGAGGTCAGAAACACAAATAATAATTTAAAGCTTTCCCTGCAGCAGGGAATGGGTCAAATGCAGAATCCATTTTTGCTTTGAGGGGACAATACAAATGTCTGAGCGGGTGAGAAGCATTCATGCTAAAGGCACTGTACCTGCTTTTTATTGAATTTGAGAAACAGAACGTAGTTAATTTTAAACAGTTTATGATGGTCCAGGTTATGCCCAAGTTTCAACTAGCATGCTAACATTGCACTTCTGTTCTTTGTCCTGATTGGTTGTTTTATATTCACAGGGTTTTCTGGGGGAGAAGCAGGAGTTTGTGCTGTTTGCGTCGCTGTTTGAGATCACCATGATGGACCCGAGTGTGGGCAAGAAACCACTCACCTTTGAACTCTCCATCGGTAATTAAAAAAAAAATATTAAAAATTTAAGTGACGTAACAGACATAAAGCAATTAATCAACATTTTATACGGTTTTAGTCTTTTTCATTCATGAATTCATTTTATTTGTTTTAGCAAGGTACAACAACAACAAAGAACAAGGATATGTACGTTGTCTACATATTTGGGACCTGGTGCTCGTTTGTGGGCCTCATACTATTATTTCAAACAAGGAAATGTTTATTCCCTTCTAATCCAGTTAGTTAGACACAAATCATCCGGGAGAACCTTCTATTCACAAACAATTTTAACCATTTCATTTGACACTTGAGTACTAATACTTACGGCACCGCATAAAAAAAAAAATTATGATATGCCATTATTGACATTGTTATAGGTCCTATATTATGCACATTTGACTCTGAGAGAACAAAAACATTCCTGGACTTTTATTCACACATGTTTGAGTAATTCTGTATTATTAAAATGCTCTGTTCCACTTTGTGATGTCATGAACCTTTTACCTTTAGTTCAGTAGAGATTGGCAGTCCCAGGGCAAAAATTATACAAATTATTCTTACAAAAGTGTGTGGAATTTAAAAACAGAGTGGAGTGTTTCCTGTGCTACACCTTGTGTACTTCACAAGCTGGAATGTTTTATGTTTGAGAGAAGAACTCCTAAATATCCACAATTTGTGTGTTAAACGTGTGAATGAAACATACACAACTCCAGGCATGTTTGGGATGAAGAAACAACTTTATAACACAGATCAGATAACGTAATATGGGCCCTTTAAAGTCAATCACTGTATGTTTCCTCTTTTGAGAACATCTTCAGCCCAGGGTTCTTTCTCAGGTAACTTCGGTAAAGCTGTGGAGGTGGGGCGGAGGCGTGCTCAGAGCAGAGAGGAGCTGCATGGGAGCAGACAGGAGCTGAGCGAGGAGAGCCAGGGCCTTCTGGAGTCTGAGGAAGACCTGGACCGAGACCCGGACCCAGAACTGAACCCAGAACCAGAACCTGAGAACCACTCTGTGACTGAGCCAATGAAGGCAGAGTACACCGAGTATGACAGGTAATATACTTGCCCTTACAATATTGATCATGGATTTAACCTAGTACTTCTTGGTTTGCTTTTGACACATTATTACACATCATGGGGTCTTAAGTGCTAACACATAACACAATACTCAGATCACCATGTAACCTTTTATTGATATGAAAACTCCCCCTTCAGTATTACCTGTTACTTATGGGTGACTTGTTGTAGAGTTGTAGGGAGCAGGAGGGTCCATGATAGAGAGCAGTTTGCCCAGTGTCCTCATGTTCCTCACTCTAACAAATGTCTCCAACTCATGGGCAATCATGTGATCTGCTTTATGGATCAGTTTGTTAATCTGTCCTGTTAATTATTCTCATCTGGTGGTTAACTACTTAATTCCAAAAGTAATTTTTGAACTCTTGAATCTTATCATGTTAGCAACTGTCATTTTACCAGCCCCTAATCTCTATATAAAATCCAGTCTATAGAATATTGTCATATCATCTGAAATGCAGTGATTAAAGGTCATATATTAACCAAAACAGATTCTTGTGAGCTTTAAGACATGTTAGAATATTGTTGTGTCCTCAAAAACATACCTGTTGTGTTTTGCTCATTTTGTTTTTCCAGGTCTTTCCGGTGCATCCCTCTCCAGTCCCGGCCTAAACCCTGTCTTTGGGTCCTGTCCCGGTTTGAAGACCACAGTCCTCGTCTGCATCAGTCCAGCTGGCTCCACAAGATCTCAGACCGCCTGGAACTGGGTTTGGAGCAGGTGGAGAGGCTTCTGAGGAGAACAGGGTCCAATGCCAAGAACAAACTGCAGGAGGTGCTGTTGGAGCTCATTGCATCCTGCAAGTATGGAATGAGAAAGGAGTAAACCAGGACTAAACCAGGACTAAACCAGGATTAAATGAGGTCTAAACCAAGACTACACCAGGACTAAATCTGGAATAAACCAGGACTAAAACACAAATAAACCAGGACTAAACCAGGATTGAAAAAGGACTAAACCAGAATTTAACCAGGATTACACTAGGATTAAATCAGGACTACACCAGGACTAAACCATGATTAAACCAGAACTAAACCAGGACTACACCTGGAGTAAACCAAAACTACACCAGAACTAAACCAAGACTAAACCAGGACTACACCAGAACTAAACCAGGTCTTAACCTAGTCTCTCTCCTTCTCTCTCTCGCATCTCTCTCTCAGACATTTCAGTATGTTTTCAGAGAGACGCTCTCAGTTCAGACCCAACAATTTGGACCGCTGTCGTAAAGACTTCCTCAAGAAGAACCTGGTGAGTTCATGCTCCTTTCTTCTCTCTCTTCCTCTCTGTCTCTCTCTCTCTCTCTCTCTATTATTCTCTATTTATATCTCTATTATATTATTGTCAAAACTTGATCTTTTGCAGATAATCTTGGCGCGTCAGGCGGTCAGAACTCGCCGAAGAATCACTAAACGAAACATCAAACAGAAACTAACTGACGCCAGGAAGATACTCAAGAAGCTCCGCCTCCTGGCTCATGAGGTCAGAGGTCACAAGGTCATGAGGAGTCAAGCCTGGTTTACTTTCACACCAGCCTCCACATCTCTAGAAATCACATTTACACGCTCCTGAGGCAGTTTTAAAGGACTAAATTGAGTTATGTGAGCTATGTTATAACATTGCTCTCAACAAATCAAAAACATGCAGTTTTGAATTTTCCAGGACTGTTACATCATAGGTATTATTTTCAGCTTTAAAAGGCCAGTAACAATAAATATACGGCAGTG
>KN494453.1:18303-39086 GCA_000787155.1 Scartelaos histophorus | reverse complement strand
TAAGTTATTTTATTTGCCCACTTAATGCCACTGTAAGCCAGTAGGTATAAATTGGGCATCTGTAACCATTAATTTTCTCATCCCATAAAACTTCAACACCACTGACCTACTTTAGGATACTAGGGTAAAAATTGTATTTTAGTAACGAGTCTATGTAAGTCGATATAAGTCAATTCAGTGTTTTGCCCTTCTCTTACAGGTGTCCTATGATGCCGAAGGATTTTGTGAGAGAAACCGAGATGTGCTTTTTACTGACCTCATTGAGCTCATGCAAAGCAGTGAAATGTGAGTCAATATCTCTATAGTGCTAACCCGGCTTCTCCATTGTCTTGCATGTGGTTTAATTGAACACATGTGGATTTGAATGTGTCTCTGCATCTGGAAATGAGTGCAATGTAACAGAAGTGTGGAGCTGGGGCCTCCTGGTGCCCTTTGACCCTGAAATATGTCTGGCTGCCATCCAAATGTGTGGCTTTTGGTCTTTCCAGTTGGATTGTACAAGTGCATTTCCCTTGCAGAGCTGGTTTTACTGGAGTCTCCTTGCAGTGTGTGTTTAGGCCTTTGGGTTTTCTGACCATCTGTGCAGACAGTCCATTGTCTACGGCCTCAGACAGACTCTTTTGTGGTTATGTGTTGTGCAAAACAAGATGCACATCCTAATGTCTTCAGACAATTGCATGATAATTTATTTTTGGCAAATAATTAATTCAAGCATGCAAAGTGAGTTTAAAGCAAATAAAAGGTTTGGCATAAGAACACTTCAATGAAACGCAAAAGGAAGGAAGAGCCTTATTCTTCTGAGCTGCAGATCTAAACACAAGAGAAAAGAATCACAGCATTATAATCCAGGAAGCATGATCTGACTTTGTGCATAGAGCCTCTAAAGATTCCTCTTTGTTCTTTGGCCATAGTCTACAATCATAAATTCAAACAAAAACAAATGTTGGAGAAAGGGAAGTTGGCTTGAACAAACGGTTCAAAAAGTTTTCATATTCCAGTCAAATTGTACTTTGTGTCAGCTGTCCATAGATTAGGATACGTTTATTTGTATCTCTGTTGTTGTTTTTTTTTTTTTTTTACATTTAAATATTGTTTAATGTTCAAAGTGTCCAAAAAATCCATTTTTTTTTCATTATGATTTGAAAAAAACAACATAATGATGTGCTATTTATTCAACAGTGGGTTCATTAGAAAACTGTTTCCAGAAAACCTCAATGCTGATAAAAAGGGTCGTCCAACCACAGCAGGGAGCAAAATAAAGGTAACATATAAGTTATGTATGATCAACACCCTGTTAAAGTCATTGGACTAGTGGGCAGTTTTGTTTTAGTAGATAAATAACATTGAACAGTATGTACTGTAATATGTTATGTGTTGTTCTTGTTGTATCTTTATAGAAACAAGCCAATGATTTAGTGAGCACATTGATGAAATGCACTCCACACTACATCCGCTGCATCAAACCAAACGAAACGAAAAAGCCACGAGACTGGGAGGAGAGCCGGTAAGCTCCACTTTCTGCATTTCAGATCCAGGGTATTGTTCAGTGCTGACGACCATCCTGTTGTGAGCTGGCACAAGCTGTGTCATTAATGAGCCCCGGAATAACTGTTCACAAGGGAAGTTTGTGTCCGCTTGGTGGTCCATTAGGCCTTTGTTTTGGAGAATGTCAACAAAACATTTGACATACAATGACTTAAAGGTATGACTTCCGCTTGTGGAGGCAGATGTCTTATTGCAATGAGGACACTAAAAGGCAGTTGTGAATTACTTTTGTGATGATTTTAAATGTAGAACCTTAATTATTGATGATCAAAAAGTTCACTTTTTAAGGTATTGAAGACAATTGCTTAAAAGTGTGTGTAAAATAATTTGTTGTTTGTCTATATTTCAGGGTGAAACATCAAGTTGAGTATCTTGGTCTGAAAGAAAACATCAGAGTTAGGCGTGCTGGTTATGCCTATCGCAGAATCTTCAGGAAATTCCTCAACAGGTAACACACCTGTGGTAGTGTTGTTTTTTTACAGAGTTCAGCCTTTTGTTTTTGTAATACCACCACAACATTTCTTATTGAATATTTTGTTTTTTTTTTTTTTTTTTTTTTTTTTTTAAAACCCCATATTATTTAGATACGCCATCCTGACCAAAGAGTCATGGCCGACGTGGCGAGGAGACGAGAAACAGGGGGTTCTTCACCTCCTGCGCTCTGTCAACATGGACCAGGATCAGTTTCAGCTTGGTCGTACAAAGATCTTCATCAAAGCCCCTGAATCGGTATGTGTCTTACTGTTTGCCCAAAAGTCCTATTTTCATGTATAAACTGCTATGTTCACACTAAGCTCCATATAAGGACATCAGTGCCTTAAATTGGGCTTGAGTCCTTGGTGCATGGGTGGAGACTTAACCCGACCCATGTACCACGTCAGCACTGAGTCAACATTACGCTGAAACTAAAACACAAGCAGAGGCTGTAGATGCAGAGTTGGGGGACATCATAAAGGGTTGTCTTTTTCCACATTAACTTTTTTTCTGCATGTTTTTAATAAAAGGAGAGTTTGTGCGAATGTACTCCCCCTTAGATTTTGTACACAAGAGTTGCACTTCTCACACACTTATGCCTCAGAGCCCAGGCTCATTCTAAATGCAGTCTGAAGCTGACCCTGAAAGACTTTCCTTATTCACCAAAATGAGTAAGTGCCAAGTCCCCCATCTAACATAATAAATGTTTATGGGACTCAGAGGCACATATCGCACAGGGCGCTGCTCTGAAATGAACTGCCAGCCCCCTTAACTGACAAGAGTTAATTAATTTTATGAAGAAAGTTGTTCTGACACCACCAGATGTTTCTAGACATAAAGGTGGTGAAAGATGAGCTGCTGACACACTATAAAAGAAGAGCTTTATTCATGCTTTCTCTGGCTCTGTCAACATTTACAAATCTGTAAAAATCGTATTAATCGTATGAAATCCAGCGCCAATAAGGATTAATGACACCAGCCAAACACTAGCTGCTGTTTGTTTCAAAAGTCCTTCACCTGGGAGATTCAATGATTAAACCAGTGAAAACAGGTCATGGTGATTACGCAGATACACTTTGTTAATTGCTGACTCATTTGTTTTCTGCTTGGTTAGGTTTGTTGAGTTTTTCCTTATGGTTCAGTTGTGTCTTATCATACCACAATCTTTGGCCAGTGGATGCCAGGCCTGAAGAAGTGGCCAGGATGTTTAGTCTGTGTGATTGTGTCTTAAAAACAGCACCCGGAAATTGGGAAAGTAATTTTCAGCAAGTCCACTATTCCCTTCCCCCATCACCCTAAAACATTCACTCTGCCCCAGCTAGGTACTCAATACATTGTCACAGTTTTGATTTGGTCAGTGGTTGGAAGTTGAATGGGAAAAACCCCTTACAATGTACAGTAGTTCATATCAAACAGGCTGCTCGCCATTCCTTTAATTTGTTGCTGTTAGGTGTGTCTATGTTTAAGGTTATGCGCTGTTAAGGTGTGCTTATGTCTTTGTTTGTGTTCACAGCTCTTTCTTTTGGAAGAGACAAGGGAACGAAAGTTTGATGGCTATGCTAGAACAATTCAAAAAGCCTGGAGAAAGTATGTGGCCCGTAAGAAATATGTTCAGATGAGGGAGGAAGGTGAGTTGTGGAATGGGTATCTTTTGTGTGCACTTATTAGTTACTATCACTGATCATTATATTTTTTTCTAGCTTCTGACCTGTTGTTGAATCGAAAAGAAAGACGGCGACACAGTCTTAACAGAAACTTCATTGGCGACTATCTGGGTATGGATGACAGGCCCGAGCTGCGCCAGTTTCTGGGCAAGAGGGAGAAAATAGATTTTGCAGATAAAGTGACCAAATATGACCGTCGTTTCAAAGTGAGTAATTCTACAGTTCTTTCAATCCTACATTTAACACATTTATAATAATATTGTAATTTTATTTATGAAGGGAATCAAGAGGGATTTGATTCTAACACCAAAATCTGTGTATCTGATTGGGAGAGAAAAAGTTAAACAAGGGCCAGAAAAAGGGCAGGTGACAGAAGTGCTCAAGAGGCGGATCGAGGTTGAGAAAATATTAGCAGTTTCTCTAAGGTATGGCATTTCAGTGTATTCTTAGATGTAATAATTTCTCTTGATAGATTGTGCGTAATTGAAAGCTTAATTAAAAATCAAACAAACACAAAACTTAATTATTTGCTCAAAGGTACGTGGGCACCGTTACTGAGCTGTTTCCAAAACAGTCACAGTGTTTGTCCTAAACATGCCCTAGAAATGTCAGGTTCACTAAAGCCACTCAGATTCCTGTGTTTTATGACACACAAGAGGCAGGTTGTGTGTGCATTTCTTTGGTGTGTTTATATCAGCCAGCCTTAAACAAACTCTAAAACATGTACGCTCATTGCTTCTGTGATACTTGCTTTTGAATAAGAGGTCAAATATTTGTTGGTGCAATGATGTAGCCGTTGAGTCTGTGGGGTAATATGGTCCAGGTGAGCAGGCAATAACAAACATTTTCAGACCTCATGACAATAAAACAAATATCTTTGGATGAGGCACACCGAAGGAGAGCTGCTTAATGTAGCTTTTTGTTTCTATGTAAATGCGAAATCTGTCTCTTGTGCCTGATCTTGTCTGCCTCAGAACAAAAAAAGTAAAGAGTGAATATACTTAATGTAATGTGAGGCTCCCTCATTGTTTTTCAGTACACTGCAAGATGATTTTATGATCCTTCATGAGCAGGAGTATGACAGTCTGCTAGATTGTGTGTTTAAGACTGAGTTTGTTAGCTTACTGGCCCGACGTTTTGAAGAGAAGACACAACGCAAGCTTCCACTCAAATTTAGCAACACGTAAGTTAATGTACAACATTTGATTATACTGATTTTGATATACATTTTCAACAGTGATATTATTTGTATATTTAATCAGACTGGAAATGAAGTTAAAGAAGGAAAACTGGGGCTTTTTGAGTGGAGGTGGCTCCAGGCAGATTCTTTTTGTTCAGGGTCAAGGGGACATGCCTGCTTTAAAACCTTCAAGTAAATCTCTCCAGGTCAGCATTGGACCTGGCCTTCCCAAAAACTCACGTAAGTACGAGTATCTGCTTTGTAGCTGATTTTCTTTTCATAAACTACTGTACATATTGTACAGTATTGTATGAGAAATTGCTAAGTATTTTTGTGGGTTAAATCTTAGGTCCCTCTAGGAAGAATTTTGCTCAGGGTCGCACCAATTCAAGCAGAACACAGCCCTCAAGAGCTGCACCTGGACCTCCAGGTAAAACCAAAAACATCTATCACAACATTACAATATTCATATTGAAAAAAAATATTTTAATGTACTGAAAATGTTATCATCTGTGTTGCAGTGGGTCACCAGAATGGTAGACTAAAAAATACTAACTATGAAGCAAATCAGAGGAACGGAGATCATCACAGTAATCGCCAAAGGCGAAATTCAAGCAACGCATCACGACCAAATCTACCAACCAGTCAGAACCCCCGCAGAGAACCAACCAGCCAAGGACAACCACAAGACAACCGCTTTCTAGGGGTGCCTGAAAAAGGAGCTGCTGGGTAAGACATATCAACAACAATGCTGATTTATACAGTATTATAATTTATTGTAAAAATGTATCATATCAGGTTTTTGATATTGGATTGAAATTAAAAGTACATTATATTATATTTTATGACATTTATGTGAACATGTACACATGGGCATTTTAATGCCATGCCTTTTAAATGCTGCTCATTTCACTTTTTGTTAACTCCAGAATGACTATGAAGGCTAAACATATAAGTACTTTCACAGTGCTTAACTATAGTGCCACCTTGTGGCATATATTTGAGCTACAATTTAAAGAAACACATTTTGGAGTTATTTGCTCCTTTGTCTCCTCAGAGCACACAGACCGTCAGCCAACAGGCCTGCACCAGGAGCAGGACGGCCAAAGCCAGCACCCAAACCCAAACCTCAAGTGCCCCAGTGTAAAGCCCTGTATGCCTATGATGCTCAGGACACAGACGAGCTCAGCTTCAATGCCAATGACATCATTGAGATAATAAAAGAAGGTGAGTAACCATTATATATCGTCGACATCTTTAAAACATTTTTAACTACATTACATTGATTTAATTATGTGATTATATATTTGCAGATGCCTCTGGGTGGTGGACGGGTCGACTTCGTGGGAAGCAAGGACTTTTTCCTAATAACTATGTGACAAAAATCTAGGAGATGCTGAGTAAAATTACTGAGTCCATTGAGCATAAAGGAGATAACAAACAAGCACTGCTTGGTTTCACTCAGAAACGTGTCCTCCAACTACTGCCGTCTGTAAATTAATGCTACAACTGACCAAAGACCAGCAGACTTGAAACTCTCATAGAGACTGTTTGACTCTGGGATAGTTTCCCATTGAGTTTTGAACAAAACTTGTATTAATTTATTATATTTATAGCTTTTTTGTTTTCTTACTGCTGTTTTCTTTTTGCAGAAATTTTAAACTAAAAAGGTGTAATGAAGCACTCATCTTAAAGATTATGTCAGTAATTTGGTTGTCATACATTTAGCTGCTGTTGTACTGTTTTTATTAGTACTGTAAAAGTAAATGGACATTCACTTCAATCTCATTGTTTTTAAATGTTGGTGTAAGAAATTATTAAGCTGTTTTGTACAAACCAGGCTTTTTTTTCCTTTTTAATAAATGGTAAAGGCCATGTCACCTGTACCCTGGGCATCCTTTCTGTGGCATCATAGCACTTTACTGGGGCAGGTCCATGATAATACCGCAGCCAGTCTGTAGAAAATGCCATGATACATTTGAACTGTTATCTTGGCTATGTTTACATGGAGTTGTGAACAGACATTTTTGTATATGAGGTAAAACAACTCAGCCTGTTGTCTGTTCTTTCTTATTTTTTCTATTTTTGTACCTCCTCTGAAGTTGCCTTCCTATGGGTAAAGATTGTTATAACAAACTAGGATGAACAAACTTGTTTTTATCTATAGATTTTAAAGTAAGAATATGATGCTTTCTGCACTGATTTTTTACTCTTTTAGTTTCTGTTTAGATTGTGCACATCTTTATACAGCAATATATATTTCTAGATATCCTCAAAATGTAATGGCCACATTAAACCAATGCTATTAAAAACATTACTGGGATTCTTTCACTCACATAGATCTTGGATTAATAAACCCATCTTTGCAATGCCATCAGATAAACCTTTTAATAAAACGGGACTGTTCAACTTTTGATTGCCTTGTTTGTATACTTTTTAGTAAGACAATATTATCTTTGATTATATTATATAAAATGTTATTCTGCTGTTTCCTGCTCTGAGAATAGATCAGTTAAGTGAAGTACACAGTGTGCAGAGAGTGGACAGCCATCTGCATCACTCAGCGTTCATTCTCCCCAATAACCTAACCTGCATGTTTTTAAATGGTCACATATTATGCAAAATTGACTCGTGAGTTTTAAGCCATGTTATACTGCTCCTCAAAAACATACCCCAGGTTATGTTTTGTTTCATTCACACATCTTAATACAGTAATACAGTAATACAGAATTATTAGTATGTCTATATCTGGTAGTAGTTTTCAGGTTAATAGGTACATTTTACTTTTGGTTCAGGAGAGATTGACAATTAAAGTTCTGAAATCATCCAAATGATTCTAGTGAAGGTTCACAGAAGTCAAAGACACAGTACACAGCACTTCCTGTACTACCACTAACCTCACAAAGTGGAACAGTTCTCTGAGAGAAGAACTGCTGGGTTTATGACTTAAACACGTGTGAATAAAACAAAAGTATATTTTTGATGAGGAAACAGAATTATAACATAGATCAGAAAAGTGTAATGGGCCCTTTAACATGAAGTACCCAGAGAAATAAACAAATTGCTCAGTAATATATTAGGTATTTCTTATGTTTCAAATAAATGGGCCGCCAGTCATTTGAAATATAATTTGTATGAGCATCCTAATGAGTGAAATACTGCTGATGCTGAAAAGTGGGTGTCTTGGGCAGATACTTTAGCACATCTTTGAAACAAACAACGACTCGATTAAGAGTTAGCCAAGTTTATTATTATCATTTTAAAACTAATATAAATCCCACAGAATATGCTCCTGGTTCCTTTAAGTCAATGAATGCACGGATACCTGCTTAAAGTAATGCATTTCAACACTCACTCATAACATTAGTTTATTTTTCTTTTCAATATTCATCCGAGTGGAAATACCTGGTCTCAGCACACTGTCAAATGACTACAACTCTCCAACCCATTTCCCTCTTGTGCAAGTATATGCAAATGAGTTAGTCCAACAGTTATTAGTTTATCAGACAGAAGGCAGGGTGAAATTTCAGTTTGAACACAACAACTGGAAATGAATCCGCTGCCAGCATCAGAACAAAAGAATCCCAGGTTTTTGCAGGCTCATCATGTGACAACAAACATGGGCCTGAGATCACAGCACTAAAACCATCTTTAAAAGCCCTGTCTAAAAGGAACAAAACCCTGACAAGTGTGAAGAAAATGTTCACAGCCAAAGCTAATAATTGCTCATTTCATAAAGAACAGTCAAGAGAGGATGCAACATTCCTTTTCTTGTTTGCTAAAACACATGAGATGATGACGATGAACTTTAGGAAGGCGTGGGTGTTGCAATGGCAGGGTAAAAGGTGAGTTTGGGAGTAACTCTTAAAATACTGGATGTATGTGTCCTAATACAGCAGCTGATCTGTTTTTCACGTTTCCCTTGATAGGAATGTCTGGATTTGAATTAAAAACTTCTTCACTAACAATCCACATCTTCTAAACATGAACTAATCAATACAATGACTGGTAAAAAAAAATAAATCCTGCAATTTTATATTTTAGACCAGAGGCTGACATTCTACTCTAGTAAAACAAGGCATTAGTGTAACACAAATGCATCTTTACTAGAGCAGTTATCCTCACCTGCAGCTTGTTAGGCCATGTTAAGCCCATGTTAAATGTGCAAAGAAATGCATTGCAAGGAGACATGCACAACAAAAAATGACACTTGGGGAAACAATCAAAAGCTACATAAAAGCTTTATAAATACAATAAAATCTTAAACCCTTATGGAGAAGTCTAGCCGTAGTAATATGTTATAGCTGGCACTCTAGGCTTAATGTTTTTATCTGATGTTTTGTTTTTATTTTCTCAGAGCTGTGCAGGTAACTCATGCCATCTTTGGTTGACTGCAGTACTGAGGGGATACTTGAAAATGATGTCAAAATAAAATTCAACAAAAGGTGGTGGTAGAAAAACAACATCAACTTTCAGCAGATAACTGCGCCTCAATGTCCACTCTGCAGATGGGGCACTTCTTATTGGTGAGGAGCCACTGATCCACGCACAGCTGATGGAAAAGGTGCATACAGGGTAGACGCCTGGAGAGGGCAAACGACATTTCGTTAATATAGACGGATTATTTGTCAACACAGTGGATGCACGAGCAGTCTGAGTGCAGAAAACACTGCTGTGAGTGCGGTTAACATGAAGTTGCAACATTAGCTAGCACTGTTGTCAGCACTTCAACAGTTTATTGCCGTGTGATAAAATAAGTTATGATGCTTAACTAACATAAGTGAGTGGGACACATCTTAATGAACCATATGCATTAAATGCAAGTGAATGCATAAATGGCGAGAAGAAATGGCTCAAACTTTAGGAGCCAGACATGCAACTAGCCTAGCCCCCATGAGAGCCTGAAATCTGCTGAAATCATACAATGTATAAATAAATTTATGGTGGAAAAACCTACGAGACACTGACATGATACAAGATAAGACAGCTGCTCTTTCTGTAGGCGACATGCGCCGTAGAACGCAAAGCCACATAGTCTAATAATCCCTCTATACAACTACGTGAACTTTATGCAGAAATGGTTTGTCTGGAAAGGCAAGTGTATCATGCACTAAAGGTTATAAAGTAGTTCACATTTTGAACCTAAACAAATTTCAAGTCACATTTAAGCTGTTTCTACCTCATGGAGATGTTTGTCCTGTGTTTTATTAAAACACTAATTTTAATCAATATCTCCACCCATTACTTGCAATTAAAATTTCATTACCTGCATATACCAACAGAGGGCAGAAAATACAAAAACAATCCATAAGAACTGTCATTTTAGGCTACTCTGGGGCTTACAATACCTCTGAGCATTTTAAGAACATTCATCCCAAGAGGCAGTGATAAAATACAACAACTGTCTATGTTCACAGGCTCATAGGCACACCCCACAAACCATAATTGAGCACTTTGGGGCAACACTCTAGGGGGCTTTTACCTGACATCCTCCCCCTCCTCCAGAATTGACAAGCAGATGGTGCACTTTTCTTCTGTGTCTTCATCTGCGCCCTCGTCTTCATCTTGCTTACCATGCAGCTTTCTCTGTTTTGAAAAAATAAATGTTTTGAAACAATATTTAGCATTCATTCTGGAATGACTAAGCAAATATACAGTAAAGGCACTTGGTGACGTTTTGGTATGCTAACTAAAACTACTTTTAAGATAAAATATGACAGTTATGATTTAATAAAACAAATCACTGAAATCATTTGGGGACAGAGAGAATGGTCATTTTGTCTTGAATAAATAGGCTGTGTTCACGTGACACAATCTAGAATCTCTGGTTTAAAATGTAGTAATAAATAAACTAATGGTGGTGCCATTATTAAACATTAATAAAATTGATAAGGCAAGTTTGTAGACCCGGTCTCTAACAAATAATAAGGTTTGATGTTTGTGGATTTTCATTTTGATTATTTTTTTCAAAAACTGTGAATCATACATAGGCCCCTGGCCTATGTCATAAAATTGTAGAACGTGAACACAACCTATAAAGCTCGGGATTGTGTCGTCACATCTAAGAAAATTTTCAGTTGGCCTAAACGTTAAACCAATGGAAATTTTAACAAGCTAAATACTACTAAAGTATTTTCACTCTATAGTGTAATGAATGTATTTACCAGTAGAGAGCCAGCAGCTTATTATGTTGTTCCACAGCTCTATTGTTTACTTCTATGTGTTTTTTGACGTTCAATCCCGAGCTCTTGAGTTCTCTGTGCTAAACTTCTAAAGCCAAATTCCCTGGCCCCGGCACTATGACTAACATCTACTGTACAGTATGAGCAGGGACATGTGCCAAATTGATTTGTTCATTTATTTCTCACCGATTCTGGGGTTGCGTGCTTTTTATTCCCAATAGATGCCCAAGCTTCAGAGGTTAACTGTTGGTCAATGTCTCTCTCCAACACCTTCTGTATTGGGTGGCAGGGTGTTAGATTTTGAAATTGAATACATATTGAAACTTCTAAGATCTTTCCCAAAGATATCTGTGATCTCTGGTTAAAGACACTACAGTAATTCATAATGAACTAATTAGCATAACACAGTAGATTAAAGAGCAAAGCACAAAAGACCACTATGCACTCTGTCCCAGAAAACTGTAACAGACATGCACATTTACACACAATAAATGCAAGTACATTGAACATGAACTGTGCGATAGCCTTACCTTTTTGTATTTGTGTGGGTATGTGCACCTCTCTATGGTGCCCTGAGAGGCTCCTCTGTTCACAGTCCCCAGTCTTTCCTCTAAATGCAGCAGGTCCTTTTAAAAAGTGCAGACAGATTAAAGCGCAGCTGAAAGTACCATAGGATTCTTTGTGAATTCATTTTCATTTGACTGAGTAAGGCTTTTACCTCATACGTTCTTCCGAAGCCAGTCATTCTCGATGAGATATAACGAATGTGTGGGTATGTCACTTCCGATATGCCAGTGTGCTACAGTGTAATCAGACAGTGAGATATTTAGCTCTCAACGCAATAGAAATTGGTAATGATTAAAATGCAGCTTTAAATTATTCACGTGGGTAACTAAACCATCCCTAAATTAACCAGTAAAATAAATCAGGGGCTTGCACCATTTATCCAAGACAGAAATTAGATTGTTGATCAATTTTCTTATTTATGATAATATATACAAGTGCTCTTGGGTTTTCTCTCACCATAAAGGGAATAGGGAAGTGGTGAAGTCTAGGGGGATGGTGGTAGTGGGGCAGGTGGGAGTGCAGGTGCCCTGAAGGATACGGTGCCATAGCCACACCAGCCTCAATGCCGAGCTCCCTGGAGAATGAAACATACAACAACATTATATTAGAGAAGAGAAAAAGTGGGTACAATACAACAACTAGGAGTGTTTCTTTGCCCTCTCAGAACTCACCAGGCTGTTCTCTGCTCAGGCTGGCGGGGATGGGAAGACATAGTTTGTGGGACATGGATGTGATGTCCATGGCCATAGTTTGGGTGCATTCTGTGGGGGTGTGGCGGTGGACGCTCATGTGCTCTCCTAAACAAAAAACATGTCCTAAACAGTTCTCATGGGAAATTGTAATAATGGACATTGCTTACGTGGGGTGCTGCATCATCCGACGCCTCTGGACTTCAAGTAGCACTTCGTGGGCATGCAGCCTCTGCACAGACGCTCCAAGTGGAGGCATGTGGTGGGGCAAGGGCTCCGAAGGCAAGTGCTGAGTCAGTGGGGCACTAGAACTAGAGAGGTGGTGACCGGGTAGTGGAGGAGGAGGAGCAGGGGGAACAGGGTGGCTCGAAGGATGGGATGGGAGTGGGGCGTGAAAGGTGTGTACTGTGTGAGGAATAACATAATCTCCTTGAGGAGGGGGCTGTGTCAGCTGGGGGTTTCCATGGGAATGAGGGCAAGTGGAGGAAGGCTGGTGGTGCAATGAGCGGGCTAGGGAGCCATCTAAAAACAGAAAAAAGGAAAACTTTGTATACACTAGTTGAGTTTCAGGCAGTATTATACATTTAACATGCTAGGTTTTCCAAGTTTAACTCCAGTATAGCATTTATGTACTCACAGGATGTGTGCATGTAATGTCTGCAGGGTTGCTGTGGCTGAGTTTGGGGCCCACTTTGAGCAGCTATTGGGGAACTAAAAGAATCTACCACTGCAGGCTGACTGGGCCCAGCCGTTGCCTGGGAAACAAACACAGGGGGCCGTGAAGAGGAGCCTGGGCAACATGGGTCAAAGGCCGATGTACTGCCGTGGAAACTACCACTGGTGTTCCCACTGCCTCGAACGCTACTGTTGCTCAGATCAACTGGAAGTGTTTGCTGTGGGAGGAAGAGGAAAAATTATTCTCAGACTCATGACAGATGTAAACATTCTAATTTTAATTTAACACAATACCTGCTCATGATAGTGGGATGTATTACAGCTATTATTACTATTGTTGCTGTTGCTAACTCCAGTACATGGGGCCGGCAGGGCACTGGGTCGCTCGATGGGACAGCTGGGCTCTTGGAAAGGCAGGGCGGCAGGATGCTGTGGTGCTGGGTGATGCACATGGTGAAGAAAATGGTGAGTATTGCGATGACCATGTTGACTACTGCTGGCCTGTTGAGACGTTGCCTGCAAGCAGCTGGAGTGAGAGTGGCTTAGGGATAGGTGACCGGGAGAGGGCCCTGCACAGGGTGAGTGCTGCTGGCAGCAGGAGGGCAGTCTGGGCAGGGCGGTGGCACCACTTTCCCCTGCTGTCCCTGACAAACCCGGCCTGCTTTCATCTAAGCAAAAAAAATACATAGATAAGAACGATTGTAATTCACATAGGTCAATGTGATGTTTATGTTATAGGCCTATATAGGAGGGGTGTGTATGTGAGAAGGAGAGGTCAGTGGAGTAGGTGTGCAAAGTTTCATATAAAGCTTGATTATAAATATGCCACTAAATGCCATCTTGTAGATTTTTAACTTGTGTTTTGTGCATACAGAAGTCTAATAAATTAGTCTCCTAAAAGTTAGAGAACTTACCCTCTCCTGCCACGTGAGCGGAGCCACTGGCCCTCTGTGTCTCCAGCACTGATCCTGGGCAGCTGCTGGAGGGGCCTGGGGCATCATTGAGCTCTGAGGTAGAGGCAAGATGTGAAGATGAGGAAGAAGATGACCGCTGCGCACTGCCAGAGGTTGTGGGCACAACAGATAAGTCTGCAAAAGCAAGAACATATTTAACCGAACAAATGACATACAAAAAGAAAGGTCGTATAATCCTCATTTTAAAGGACGCCACACACTACAGGATTTTTTGGTCTTAAACAATTTTTAAACATGCTACAAAACACCCACACCATAGACACAAGGAGAATCTTATGAGACTTAAAATCTCCGATTGCAAAGAGTGCAGCCGGATATGACTGCATTCCACAGGCTAGGTAAGGTGTGAGTGTCTCAGCTCTTTCCAGTCTACGTAAAACCACTCACTTTGAGACTGTTAAGTGTTCAAAAGGTCAGAGCACTGCACTTCTAGTTTAGATACAAGTCAAATCTGTGTTATTATTTGTGAAATGTGATACAATATTTCAGATAAATGATTTTTAAAGCATAAAAGTTTAAAGTACAGGAGGTAGAGTCATTATCGCTAATCTGCAACTTCACATCAATCCATGCGCTGTGTGAATGTAAAAAGACATGTAAGTAACTACTCTCGCCTTTTTACTTATAAAGAATGTCTCAAACTGGATTAACAGCATGGCTTTGTGGACTGGATGTCATTATTTGCAGAGGACAGTTTCTATGGATAATGTAGATGAAATGCTGAGCTTTAAATTTATCACTTCACAAGAGGTGAGTAATAAGTCTTCTCATTATTTACAGTAAATTCCGGACTATTGAACGCACCTGAATATAAGCTGCATCAACAAAATTTCGACTAAATTTTGTAATTGTACAAGTAAGTGTACAATTGTAAATAAGGCGCACCCCAGCCGCAGGGGTCCGCGTCTTCAAGAACGTTTTCAATTTCAGGCCGTCTGCTTTTAATGCCTCTGAAAGTGATTGTCGTCTTTTAGGACTGAGTCAGTTCATCAGGCACAGGCTGTAGTCACCACCGTCTCACCATCGACTCACTGATGCCAAGTTTACGTGCAGCAGCTCAACGTCTTTCTTCAACAGATCAGTTGCCTTTAACTTAATAGATTAACGGCTGCGGCATCTGCATTTCTTCGTGTGTTTTCCATGAGAAGGGTGTGTGCATGAAGCGCAAAATAAATGTTCAAAACACAATAAAACAAGCAACTTCCTTTGTGCATTCCCGTCTCTCATCGCGCTCTACTGCACATGTCTCCTGCACAGAGAGCCGCCATCGTATCTTGTATCTTGTCAGTGTCTTGTAAGATTTCAGAAGATTTCAGATTTCTGTTTTAGTGCTGACATCATCACTAGCTAACGCTGCAACTTAATTTGAACTCTAGATCCATGTGTTCACGGCAGAGACACTCAGGCTGCACACACATCCGCTGTGTTGCCAAACAAATTATCCATCCATATATTAGCTGCACTGTTATAAGCCGCAATCCATCCATATATTAGCTGCACTGTTGTATAAGCCGCAGGGTTCAAAGTGCGAGAAAAAAGTAGCGGCTTATATTTAAAGTCTGAAAAATACCGCATTTACTCCTCTGCCCCTGACTCTCTGTTTTATTGGCTGTTACTACAGTGTTGCTGATGTTTGGTGGTTACGATCTGACAAAGCAGCTCAGAGTCACACTGACACCACACACACACACACACACACGCGTAGAGCACAGCACCTTCAAAATTGCACATGAAGACACATAGTTGGGTCACGCCTCCCCATACTCAGGCAAATCGCAGCCAAAAATCTGGTAAATTCTCCTGCAGTGTGGCAGCCTTCAAACACCAAATTCGACTTAAACACATGTATATTTTTGCTCTTTATTACCTGAATAAGTAACTAATCGTTACCTTTTATCACATCTCAATGTTTTAACCAGGAGTTCGCAAACAGTTCTAAACTTCTTGCACTGCATGCGCGTGCATGTGTGTGGTGTAGATCACAACCTTAACATGGACTGTGAAGTATGCCATATTTGGGTCTTAAGGCTGAGTATACAGAAAATTTACAAAATGACACCTCATATATGCAAGGCTTAGTGGTATTCAAATTAGTATACATGAACAATGTATTGTATTTTCTGTATTTTCTTAAAGGAACAAACTATTTTATTTACCATCTTCATCCACAGTTAGATCAACCACCTCTCCAGGACTCTGACGCAGTGGCTGTATGACTGTGGAGAGCCGATGTCGTCCACGGGGTTCCTGAAGACGGCTTTGAGCGCAACTGCTGCTCCACATCCTGCCAAGACCCCCCACAGACCGTGATCTGCAAATACCCATACATTTGAACAACAGTACTAAACAGACACTAGCATGTCTATCCTTAAAATTAATGGTTTATGTAACATTTTTACTGTCTGAGGAATTAAAACAATAATGTTAGAAATGCATCTCATTCAGTATATTGCCCGACTAATGCTTTCAAGAAATGTTTTTGCTTTTGTAGAAATACTTATTTTGTCATTGCTTTTTGTCTGTATTTACTCTACTTTTAATTTTCTCAGTCAGATTGCATTTTTGCTTACACTCGTGCTCATTGAGACTGATGTGAGAGGGTGGGGAATAGTTGCTTTTCCCTCAACAGAGCAAAAGCAAGTGATCAGGGCAAAGAGGAGGCTGCCCGAGGGAACACTGACAGGACAGAAGGGGATTCACTGTTCATTCCTCTGAGACACTACAAAGAAGTGAAAGCATAAGCTGTTTTGAATAAAGTGAAGCTTGTTTGTGTATATTTCAATATTTTCACTTAGAACAGTTCAAAAATGAAATGCCAGTGGAATGGTGGGTTCATATGGGTAATTTCCTTATTGTATAAAAAAAAATCTAGTTCTCAGTATTTAGAAATGCTGCAGCTGTTTTTTTTTTTGTTTGTTTGTTTTCTTTTTTTTTGTTTTGTTTTTTTAATTATAACCTAGAAAATGGAGATTGTATGAGATGTTTGACACTTATGTTTTTAAAAGGACAGGAGAACCTGACAGCTCTAAAAGATATTTGAAAAAAAAAATAAAAATAAAAATCCCCACTCAAAACAAAGGAAAAAACACTACATGTCAAATTTCTCATAGATATTCAGTTGGGTTTTGCCTTTTAGGTTTTAGGTTCTGCCTTGATTTATAAATTTGAAAAAGTGGCTGGCATTGTTCAAATTTCCAAGCTCAAAAATATGCATGTATACATACATGTATTCATATACACAGTTCTGTGAAATAAGCTTGAACAGTGCAGACCAAGCAGTCAGGGCACAATTTACGGCTGTTCCAAGGTTTAATTGGCTAGCCCCTTTGCTCTGGGAAAAATCCTGGGAGTAAGGCTACCCACTTGGGAGGCCATTCTAATTAAGCAGACCTGGGATTATTTTGTAAATATATGTTTATCACCACAATCCCCTGTGGTAAGAAAAAATGTGAAGTGAAAGAGTGCATCAAAACATGAACATGACATTGAGATAGATTCACAAGGGGTTTTGCTCTATCACCCTAAAGATGGATAAGGAATCAGTGGGCTATGCAGCATGGTGAAGTAGAAATGTTAAAAATTGTTTCGCTACCAGAGACTGAATACATCTTTATGAGACAAATTGTAAAGGGCAACTTTTCAATAAAAGTCAGGTTGTGTTTTTGCAAAGACACTACAAGACTGTGGAACTCATAGGCAAAGACAATGCATCTCCTCATTAAATTAACATTTCAATGATAAACTGTTTATTATTATGTTATAGCTATAACTAACTAACTTATAGCAATGGTGCCTGATGTGTCACATAACCATGTTATAGTTTAAAAAGCAAACTTCATAAAAATCCTGATAAAACAAACCTGAACCCATCTCCAACAGTAACAATCTCCACCTCGCTGTCTGTAGAAGTGACATTGATCTCCTCACTGGCAGGAACGGCAGGAGCAGTAGCCGGAGTGGCCTCAATCACAACTACATCTTCATCAAGGACACCTCAACACAAAAACAAGTTTTCAGCCCGAATAAATCAAATATCCATAACCTACACACAAATTTTGTAATCCAAAATTTTGATTTCATTTGCTCAAAAGACTCTCTTTTTATTATATGGCAGTGACAATGTAATCTTTCCCTTCAACTATACCTTCAAGGTTCATGTGTAAATAACCTGCATAAAAGAGCACTTGCCCACAATTGTATCTAGTTCCAGGAGATGATTTGGCCTTGGTGTCAGTCTTGGCCATGATCTGCTGGACAGTAGTCAGCTGTTATTTTCCAAGTTTAGGTATTGATGCTGCATTGTGATCTAAAAAACTCTGAGAAAGCTACATAATAATCTAACTTCTTGAAATCATTTTTCCATATCTTGATTATCTTTGCTGATTCACTGGAAAGATGTGCAAAAAACCCTGGAGCTGTTGTAACAGAGACTTATGTGCCTGTGTATGTTGCTTCTTGCAGGGAAATTGCAAATAAACATTTACAATTATTAACAATTATTTAGGACATTGCAAAGTTGTAATGCTGGGTACTTCATTTATTGCAATATAAAGTTGAATTTTGTGTTTACTGTGTTTCATGTGTGAAGTAGAACCATCCACGTGATATAAAACAAAATCCCTGTCAGTTTGTCACCATTATGTCCTCCAATCCCAAACCGAATCCTCTCACATTGAAGAAAACTCAGGAATATGGAGTCCAACGCACAAGTTTCTGAGTTGCATTCATTCCTGTTTTTCCAAGTCGAAGGTCGGATCTTCTGAGTTTCAAAGATCAAATGAATGCAGTATCACTCCCATTATGAGCCCACATTTCCCAGTTGATTTCTATTGCGTTCTGTCTCCTGAGAGCAGCTGCTTAGCACCCACTAATCTCAAAACACTATGGGGATATGGTAATAGTCCATACAGCTTCTTCATGTGTCAAAACTAGAATGAAAAACAAATACGACTAAAGGTACCAAGAACTCTCTCTTCATTCAAGATATTGAAACCCACCAAAGCATGAAAACCTGATCCAAATTCTTTCTCAACAAAACAAAACAGCAAAATACTGTGCTTTAGATAAAGAAAAGAATGATGTCATAGTGCTGTTATTGTATTATGCTTTATAGTTTCTTACCTGGGGCTACAGCAGAACTGTTGGGCTGGCTGCTGGTGCTGCTCACATCTACATAGAGTTCATCCTCTGCTTCAGTTGAGGATGGAGAAGAGGAGTCACTACTGAGCTCCTCACTGGAGCTGCTAGTGCTGTGGAGAAGAGCATACTTCCTGCGTGCAATCACCTCACGTTTTTTTCTCTGCAGTAGCAATCTCTCTTTTTGCTTCTGAGTCCGTGGGGCCCCTCCAGGAATTGTTTTAACGTACCGTTTTCTATGTACAGGACGGCGGTTGCTGAGACACGGCCGTTTCAACAGCACCGGCTCTGCCTCTGGACGGATCCATTTATGTGAGCGACTAGCTCGAGTTCGACCAATTATCGGCCGCAGGCCAACATCGGATGCTCCCCCAGAGGTCAAAGGCTTTTGCTGGCTTCCTGTTGCTCCAGTTTCTGCCTCGTCTTCAGAGCTGAGTGTGTCTGAGTCTCCAAACCTAAGGCTGGAGGAGGGCGAAGAAATGCAGTCACTAAAAGATGACTCGTGATTGTGTTCATCTTCACTGGGTCGTTGTAAAAGTTCGACCCTGGGCCGCTGTGGGGCAAGTGAGTTCTCACTAATATTAGCTTCCTTTAGTGAACAGTCTGAAGGCCCTGCTTGCTGTCCTTTTCTTTTCCTACGACCAGGAAGGCTGCGCTCCGAATCCCTATGGGCACCGCTTTCTCTCAAGGGTCTATGTCTGGATTCAGAACAAAGATTTGCATACTCGTTGGCTGCCTTTCCAATCATTTCCAAGTTATTAGGGAAGTCCTTTGCAGCCTCTATAGGTACTGGGTTCACCAGGGGCTCCTTAAGCTGTTCCTGCCTGCTGGGGGCCTCTGATGGCACCTCACTCTTCATGGTGACACGTATGTCAGGATAATACCTAATTTGCGTGCACCAGCGCTTAAGTAGCCATTCACTGCATCACTAAAACAAAGGGAAAAAAAAGTTAGTTATATAAAAATCTGTGTAACACTTGTGACAATAATTTAACATAACATCATATAAACATTTTACTAATAATACCTGGAAGAGGACTGTGTAGCATAGCTGGATATATATACTAATATAGAGAGGATGGTTATCTAAATAGTTAAACGGGTAATTGTATGACCCAAATTTTGCATGTCATTTTGTTGGATATTTTTCACGACAAATAAATCGACCACCCTACTGACAACCCAATATTATGTGAAGACTAAATGTTGTTATACATACAAGATAAAACTATGATCTATTAGTATACACAAGCAGCTTAAACCAAGTAACCCACTAGCCGAGCCACAGGACAACAAAGACAGCACATACCTGACTTTAAGTCCTTTTGGCAATACGTGTCATCGTCCTTTCTGTAACAAACAACGTTGAAATTACATTAAGCGTTTTAAAAACAACATGTTAGCATGTTAACCAATATACTAGAAGGTCCATGGAGAAAATACGACTCGATGTCCGAGCTGCCTGCTCGGAATTGTGAAACTGACAACACAGTCCCGACTGGAGAAGAGCATAGCAAAGCAGTGGCGGGGCCCTAGACGGCTACGAGCTAAGCTAACACAGGGCTAGCTCCATTTCACAAGACAAATACCAGTTTACAGTAAAATATTCAGGTTTACGGTGATTTGGATCCACATATGAAGATTGACCTGAATCCTGCCTATATTTTTATAGATAAAAAGAAATGTCTCACTGTTAT
>KN494451.1:606-12309 GCA_000787155.1 Scartelaos histophorus | reverse complement strand
AATCACTAATTACCACCTCTATCACTTGACATTTGAAGCTTAATATCCACCGACTATCTGAAGTTGACATTTTGAGATATCCAACATACTTGGATATTTCACGTATTATTGTCTACAGTCATAAATTACCTCCAGGAAGTAGTCCGCAGAGTCGTGCACCAGCATTATTAGGGTTCCAGCTCGGATGTAGTTGACGCACCAGGAGAAGCTGATGAGCAGGATGGTTGCAACATGGTGGACGATCTGCTCCTTAAAATCCTGAGAGAAAAGACACACTCATTTATACTTTGATTTGTCAATTAATTCTTTTATTCTAGTCAATCATAATATTCAGAATTAGCTTATTTAAAATGAAAACAGGCACCCATGAGCAAACATAAAACATAAAACTAACTTGCACACACAAAACTGCAGTGAAACTAAACCTGGACTATCACAGGATCAATCCAAGTCCATATTAGGACTTAACTGGGCTTAATAGACCATTGACTGAGCACACAGCCCTATTAAGAAATTTGTAAAAGCAAATCTACATTTTATCTCCGATTTTGTTTGCATACTTTACTATCTGCATTTAACTGAGAACAAGTGCACAAGTGTCTAATCTTCACATGTGCTTTAACAGAGCTGCACTTCAGACACTGTAAGAATCATTTTGGTGTCAGTGAAGCTAGTTAGGTTTGTGTTTGGTGTGGTGAGGTTGTATGTGCATTTTGTTTTTACTGGGATTGAGCAAAGTTCAGCACAGAAACACATGTGTAACAAGGGTCTAATGTCCACCTGTGGTCAGATGTCAAAACGAACTTCAGAGGTTAACATGGTGCAATCAAGCGTTTCATAAAGGGCCAAGAGAACAGACATGTTCTGTGTTATCCTAGTGTAGCTTTATTATTGATGTAATAAACAATAATGTTCTCTCCTTCTGTTTAATATGTATAAAACCTACTAACCCAGTTATTTAAAATCTGTTTGTTATATTATACAGATATAATATTATATCTTTTGAATGAGTAGGTATCTTCTTAAATTGTTCAGCCAAGTTACCTATATTTATAAAGCCTATGAAATTTCTTACTTTGCGCTTGACATCAGAGGCCACACTGAAGAGTAGAGAGCAGTAGAAGCCCAGCTCGATCATGTAGTACCAGTACTGAGAGGGCAGGACGGTCTGAGGGAAAAACATGATTAAATACACAGAAAACTATTGCACACAGTTGCCACAAAACTAAAATTTCAGACAAAACAAATTTAGATTTAAAGGAACAGACTCTCAATGTCATGGTGAAAATAAAAACATTTTTCTTAATACAATGGAATCTACTTTTCAGCACAAAATAATGTAGTTTATAGTTTATTTACATCACCACGTGATCTTATTCTGATAAATATCACATTTTAAAAGATTTTTGTCAAGTTTTGATTCTGGTGGGTTTGAATTAACTTTATTAAGTATGAGATAATCTTGTAAAGTGATAGAGCTCTTACCAGAACTGGAAAGCCCTCCCACATCTCCTTCAGGTCGTATAACCAGGGTTTCTGTGCAGAGACAAACATGAAACAGTATTTAACATGAAACAGCAATGAAATCCGTAGGACAGTTGTACAGTGAATGTGTGATATAGTGAGGTCCACTGTCCACTCACTGAGAACCATTTTAACTGTTTAGTGCTGATTTTGGTTAGTTACTTCCTGGTTTAGACTTACTTTCATTCAAGTCACAACCACAAACAAGTTTAGACCTGGGTCATACCAGGTTTAGCCTTGGTTTAGTCTTGGTGTATTCTGGTTTTAAGTCCTGGTTTAGTTCCAGTCCTGATTTGGACCTGTTTTGTGTAGTCCTTGTTTGACCTTGATTTAGTCCTAGTCTAGTCCTGATCCAGTCCAACTTTAGTTCTGGGCCTGATCTCAATTCAGACTTGATTTAGACCTAATTTGTAGCGTAGTGTAGTGTAGTCCTTTTTTAGCATCGCTTTAGTCCTAGTGTAGACCTGAACTAGTCCTGGTCCAGTCCTAGTTTAGTCCTAGTCTAGTCTTAGTTCTGGTCCATATTCAGACCTGATTTAGACCAGGTACTGAGTATAGACCTTGTTTGGCCTTGGTTTAGTCCTGGTTTAGTCTTAGTTTAGTCCAGGCGTATTCCTGGTTTAGTCCTGATTATAAAACATAGAATCTCCATGAAATGTCTTTAAACTTACATCAATGAGGGAGGCAAGGCCAGCAATGAAAGCAAGAAGGTAAAAGGTAAATCTCCAGCTGAAAGAGAGCACACGTGCACACACACTCTTTATACTGTGGCAATGACAAATTCACAGTATATTTTCTATGACAAACTGCAGGGAAAAACTTGAGAATTATTTAAGGCCCTATATTATGCAAAACTGACTCTCATGGGATTTAAGCCATGTTATAATGGGAACATCATCTCAAAAATAGCTGTCGAAGTTATGTTTTGTGTAATTTCATTCACACATGTTTTTGTCTATCAAGTTAACATCTTTTCCCTTTAGCTCAGTAAAGATGAGCAATTCCAGGACTGAAATTATCCAAATAATTCTAGTGAAGGTGCGCAGAGTTTAATCACCACATGACATCACAAGGTGGTGTTTTCGATTTGAGAGAAGAATTATGCAGGGTTTGTGTGTTATAAGTGTGAATGAAAGGAAACACAACTCCAGGTATATTTGTGATGAGGAAACAACATTATAACATAGATTGGAGAATAGCGTAATATGGGCTCTTTAAACTAAACCACTAATGTTAAAATGTCACTGGACACACATGGGAGAATAACACCGGGGGGAATAAGGTACAAAAAGTCCACACATGCAACAGGCAAAACTGCTCTAATACATTTCAATTTCTAGTTTGTCATTGTCTCAGATGTATCAGATGAAATAGCAATGTGTTTTTTCTAGTTATTTAATAGCTTTCAAAATGCAATGTTTTCAAAAGTGTTGGGGATGGAACAAGATCTTGTGAGAATATTTATCTTGTGAGACTTTTTGTCCATTTGGATTGGACAAAAATGTTTAAAGGAACCGTGTACAGCCTGTGCTCTAATTGTTTAAAGAAGTACAACAATCTGGGTTGCCACAGTGTCTTAACCTGTCTTTAGAGGACATGAGTTTATCTCATTTTCAGCCTCATTTGAAAGCTCAGAACCTCCAGAATTCATGCAAAGAGGGTTATTTTAGTATTAAACCAACTGAATTTCCACACTGAAACTGGTGACCCAAATGAGAGACAGTAAAAGCCATATTTGATTTGCACATTTACCACATACTGTATGTTTACCTAAAATCATCTGTCTACATTTACTTAACTTAATCTTATGTATAATTATATGTTTTACACGGGTTTGGTTGTGAATGCTGCAGCTGAGCCTTTCTGTCGTGTAGTTAATCTTCTTGCATCACCTGCTCATGTTGGTTTAACATACAGTTTGTCTAAGCTCAAACACAAACTGCCGGTGACAAAGGCCCAGAGAAAATGACAGAGCGAGGGTGTGGTCGCTGTGCTCACTGCATCCTCAAACTAAAATCATGAATTGTGCCTTTTGTTTCTCATCCACACGAGAATATCTTTAATTCAGAATAATAACGCACTAAGTAACTTTATTGGGCTGTCAATCACACTCCCTACGATTCTAGCGTCACTGACTAGCCGACACACTGGGATTACGCCGTTTACGTGCGGCTCTTACGCACTCCACAGATGCAAGGCGCCGTTTACTAAACCAATCCAGCGGTTCTTAGCGGCTTTTTCGAGCTGTAGCTTCCTCGCAGTTTGCACAGAGTTTGTTGCAATAACAGACAAGAATCCATTACCAGTTGACCACAAAAGAAAGACTGTTTTTGAGGTCACTGAAAGGAGAAGAGAACTGATGCAGACGAGGGTCTAAAGACTGACTGGTTGCTAAATTACTTCTGGACAGGTCACTTCTGCTAATCATTGCCAAACATACTTTCTTTCCAAGAGCTTGACAGACGTTTTTTAGTACACAAATGCGATATGCTGCATCTAAAAATGTGATTTTCAGTGTAACGAAAAAGTCAGTTTGCTGTGTATTTGTATTTGTAAGTCCTGTGCAGTGATGAGGGGCAAATTTGTTTGCTAGGATAAACTACTTAATTAAAAACATAAATGTAAATCTAACTGCCAAGATTTTGCACAGCATGTATTACTCTCACACAACTTTATTATAACTCTGAATGTCGGTGCATTTATGATAATAGTAAAAGATAACAGTAGCTGCATCGGCGCACCAGTTTTTGGCATAAGGAGGAGGCGGGAGCTGTTGGGGAGGATACGCAGACACAGCAATCCCCTATACAACCTTTAAACATCCTGTGATAGGACAGGCGGCAAGCTGAACTTTGAATTTGGATGAACTACCACACACACCCACACTCTTATAGGATTAAACAATGCCGCCTGAGCAGCAGGAGTGTCAACATCAGGCGTCTTCAAATATTTAAACCTTCTTACCTATTGTACTTAAATTTGTTTAATTGTATTTTAGTGGATGATAACCCTGAATTGATTAGACGATGGAGATGGTAATGAATTTGAGTATTTTTGGAAGATAATGATGAATTTCTAGTATTTATAAAAATTAGAATGAATTACACCCATCTCTTGCTATCTTTCTAGCTACTTATTTAGTTTAATTTAACAGTATTAATTTAAACAGTATTATTAGTACAGTTTATTTTATTTATTACTATGATTATTATTTTTTACTCTTTGCTATTATATTATATTGTGATGTGTGAGCCACTGTGTCCAAAAAAATCCCTTGTGGATCGATAAAATTTGTCTTAGTCTAAGGATAATGATTATTTTAAGGAGATACAGTTAATGATGAAATGCTGTTGCTAGAAAGTAAATAATTTCCTTAATATATTTTGTACCTGCCCAAGGACTTGCCCAAGTTTTTGGCTAAATCTGGTACAGAGCATCTTTTCTCTCTGAGTTTAATGTAGTTTTGTGCACTGTCCTTGTTTTAAATAATAATAAAAAGTCCTTTAATGACTCCTCTGAGCTTTTTGTCATATTGGAATTGTGTTTCGTTTCATTCACACATGTTTGAGTAATCCAGCATCTTGAAGCTCAAAATGCTCTGCTGCACCTTGTGATGTCACACCTTGGTAGTTTTCGAGTTAACAGCGACATTTGACTATTTGTTCAGTAAAAAGTGACAATAAACTTCTGTGAATGAACCAAAATACAGCTCCAGGTATATTTTTGATGACTAAACATAGGGGCCCTTTAAGATAAATGGTGGACAGTGGGGTAAGAAATACAATTACCCTACAAAATCAAACATATTCTCAAGGTAAATGACTTTGAAAGCTGTCTAAAATGACATATAATGAGTTATAAACATAAGCTAGGTCCCCGTAGTAAAACACTGCCTACTACTCATTAAATTCATTTGACAGCCTCATTTATTTCTTTTATGGTATTTGCTGTTCATTTGTCCTGTTAACGTTTTCATGCTTTGTTAATGTGCCTTTCATTTTCCGACAAGCAATAAATCCCAAAACAAATGCATTAAAAGTGAATGATTTACCTGGCCTCTCTAAACTTTTTCAGTAGACTCGGCCGGTCCTGGTTCCTCCGCCTCCTGAACCACCGCTGCACCTGTCGCTCTGAATGTCCCGTCTGTTTACAAAGACTCACTATAGATCCCTGCAAATATGGAAAACAAAAGGTTAATACACATGTTGAAGGATGTTCACATAACTTAAATAAACACAATACTCTTTCACAGAAAAATGGCATTTACATGACATTAAACAACGTAATAATGGATTAATTTGATTTCCATTACAGTATAGGCAACATTTGGTGACTTTTTCCCATTCAAAATCTTTAATATTTTGTCTTAATTAGACGTTATGACATAATTCTGAAACACATGAATAGTTTAAAATTGAGCTGAAGGACACGTCAGGCTTCTATGGTGTAATTTTTGTAGTTACTGGGCTTATCCACATGAAACAAAAACATACAAAGTTCAATGTCTTGTCCACCAGTATAAATAACCTAAAGTGAAATGTCTTTTTCTCAGTGGCTTCAGAAAGTGGTGTCATTATTCACCCTAAGATGATTATTTCCAGTTGAAAGGATATTTAAGACATAAGCTTTACGAGTGAGATTATGAACACAAACCCCCAAACAATGAAAAATAAGGTTCAACATTTGCCTCCTGTCTGAAAAGGAGATCAAATTCAATTATTGGAAGGCTTTAATAGTCACTGATCCTGCTTTTTTTTCCATGGGGATGTTGTTGCTTTGCCTGGATTGTCCCACAGTATGGCATTAATGTGTGAGTGCTTGCACCTGTGAGGGGGTCTTGCTGACTTTACAGTAGTAGGACTCCAGTGTGGGGTTGTGAGGAGCTTTGAGCCGTGCCGTCTCTTTGACCCCGAGGAGAAAAGCCAGAGGCGTCGCTACAGTCCTGCAAACATGGCAGATAAATAGATCAGACAGGTAGGTAGATCAGATAGGTTAATTTCATGAAGTTAACCTATCTCCGTCTCCAGATAAACGCTCAAATCTAATATAGTTTTACTGATGACAACTGTAATGCTGATTTATTCTTACTTATAAAAATATTGGAGATGAAGTCAGATGACAACTGTAATGCTGATTTATTCTTTTGGAGATTAAGTCACATGTATTTATATTATAATTTGGTGTTTTGGTTCTCAAGACAAGCAGAAGGGTCACATGGATCTCATTTGGGTTCCCAGTTGGTTTAAACTATCTCTGATCTGAATACTCACTACTTTTGATACTCCACTGTCCACTGGATTTGTTCTGCAATGTGAAGCAATACAGACCTTTCAAATATCTGTCGAATGATGAGGAAGGCCACCGCGATGGGGAGGGCCGCCCACAGGTCTCTGGCTTTGGCATAGACTCTCCCGTCCCTGTCCTCCAGGTCGGCCCAACCCAGACCTTTGGGGAACCACAGCCGCTCCTGCCAGAACCAGTCGCTCAGCTCTGACAGCATCCTGAAAGAGAGAGGCACACCAATGAAGTGTGTTACTATCTCATCACACACTCTTTATTTTGAAGACAAATTAAAATGGCTTTCAATTAATTTCTGAACATAAATATTAGTGGTGGGCCGTTAATGTGCTGCGATAATGTGGGACTCTTATCGGGCGACATAAAAAATATCGCCGCTAATCTATTCTCAAAGTTGGGCAGGGAGATGGGTCTATATTAAGCGAACTATGATGACTTTCACCTTTAGCGCAGACGTATACCTCGCCGAATTGCACTGTAGGGGGCAACGAGTGTTCAAACCTGTAGCCACTGTGAAATACACAACGAACGCCACATGCCAACATGGTGCAGCTACGAAGCCCCCGGGTTTGCTTCAAGGAAAAGTCATTATTAAAAAGCTTCCCAATGGAGACATCGACAAGTCTAAGGTTGTTTCCATTTTATGCAATGCAGAATTAGTTTACTGTAGGAGTTCTACCAGCCTCAAATACCACCTAAACACAAATAATCCCTTAACGAACGCTGATGCCAGGTTAAGCACTGAAACGCCGGGGAAAAATCATCAAACTACTTTATTTGAGTGCAACCGAGGCAAACCCGTCAGCGCAGCTCTATCAGACAAGCTAACAAATTTTCTTGCTCAGTGGATTGCCACTCGCTGTCGACCCATCAGCGTGGTTGAGGATGATGGGCTCGAGCTTGTTCTCCAGGCGGCCACAGGTGACACATCTTACAAACTACCAGCGAGGCGAACTATCATTAGGAGAATACATGAGCAGTATAACGCAGAGAAAGCCGCAGAGGATAAAAAGCTGGTAGAGACAGGGTGTGTAGGCTAAAGCTTATAGTTGAAATTTTTATGTGAACGCGAGGCGAGCTATCATTAAGAGAATACAAAAGCCGCAAAGATAAAAAGCTGGTAGAGGCAGGGTGTGTAGGCTAAGGCTTACAGTTGAAATTTTTTTGTGAAAGGAATAAACAGTTTAACATAAATACATCTTACCCCTGGTAAGATGTAGCCCCTGGTTTAATTTGCCCCCAATCTTAAGAAACCTCTTCTCAAGGACTTACTTGTAGTCATTACTTAGCTAGCGCACATATTCTGAATGAGCCATTTTAATCAAACATTGAAATAATAAACATTGAAATGAGATTAATCTAGATTAAAAAAGATAATCTATGCCCACCATTAATAAATACACACTTTTAATCATTGCTATTTACGCCAAACAACACATGAAATTAATCCTCGTATATGCAGTACAAAATAAAGTTATGCTATAGTTTGTTTCCATTAAGTACAAATGCTAGAAATAATATAATGCAGTGACATTGACAAATGCTTCAAATATTAACAAACAACTATTAATCATGTTCTCTGTGGAAATTATTATTACTTGGCTGTTTTAATTTCCATAAACAGTGACAGTGCTATTTTATGTGACAATTTGACATAAAATAGTTTCCTAAATCAATATTTATTATAACAAGTACTAATCTACTGATCTCCTTTTTCCAAACTCATCACTGGAACATCCATCATCACTTTGTCCCATCAGCACAGAAGCTTCAGAGGCTAGTGGTTAAGTTATCGTAGTTTCCTTTTAATTTTGAAAAGCATGTAGCATATTTTGGTTATTATGGTTTGGAAATGATTTGATTTCTATTACACCGTATGTAACTTTATTATACTTTTTGTTTAGTTTATTGTACTGAAACACATGTCCTTACTCTGAGCGTGACTGCATTTCCACAAACATGACTCCTATTTGGTCTGGAGGCCCTTGTTCCTTTGACTAAAATCTTCCACAGTATGACATCAAATGTATTTCCCTGGAGAATGTTCCATAAATGTTTCGTTTTAACTTGGTGTTTCCATGGAGTCATGCAGGTGACATACCACCACAGAAAGTTACACAGTGAGAAAATGTTTTATACAAAATGGTAGTTTAATATTATTATAATGTTGTCTTACATTAATTCTGCTCTAGAGGTCCATCTTTGTGAGATTTTCAGATACTTGTTCAAATTATGATCTAGTTTTGATCTTTGTTTTCGCATCAATTGATATCTGAGAATACATTTTTGATCATTTTAAAGAGGCAATACATGCTCTTTAAAGGGCCCATGTTACACTAGTTCTAAGATGTTTCCTCATCAAAAACATATCTGCCCATCACCTAAACATTCCCCATGGTTGGCCAAACTTTTTCTTGTCTTTTTCCTATGATCGTGTGATGAAACCTGTGTATCCTGCTCCACCTTTATACCCCAAATAAAGGACTTTTAATATATTCAGTTTTTATATTTTACAGTAAGTCAAAATGTACCCCTCTTAGAGCACCTGTACAGCTATTTTTTAAACTTTTTTGTGACCCAATGAAGAGCTCTACCTTCTTTCTTCATCTGACGTCTTGATACCTGGAATTGTGTTTTGTTTCATTCATACATGTTTTACACACAAACCCTGCAAGTTCTTAACCAGAAAACACACTGTCCCGCCTTGTGATGTCATGTGGTAACACAGAAGTGCTCCACTGTGTTTTTCAGCTCCATAAACATTCATTAATCATTTGGAGATAATTTCAGCCCTGGACTTGCCAATCTCGGCTGAACAAAAGGTAAAAAGAGCTGTTAACTTGAAAACCACCATCACAAGGTGGAACAGAGCATTTTGAGCTTTAGAGATGTATACAGATAATAATAAAGGGTTACTCAAACAAAACCCGACTCCAGGATGTTTTTGATGAGGTAACAGCGTTCTAACATGACCTAAACTTCACAAGAATCACTTTGGCACAAAATAGGATTTTCTTAGGATCTTCAATGCATTTTTTCATCAAAGTTCTCAGCCAATAATATATTCACCGTTATAAACTGTGCTATTGTGTCAGGCCTGGTCCACTTTCTAACACGGCGATGGGAGGCAGCTGTTCTAGTGGGGTTTTCCTCGGAGACCTCTTGAATATTTCAGTTCTAAGTTTAGGGAGTGGCTCTGAGCGGCTGTGGTGGAGGGAGAGGGCCGTGTGACTCATGCTAGGGCCATATGTGTCTCATGTACACTTCAATACAGTTCGAGGGGGAGGGAAATGACTACAGCCCCAATTTTATGGTACGGAACAGAAAAGTATGAATTACACTGGAGAAGAAACTACGCAGAGAGTTAGAACTGCTTATCTTGTGTGTAAATTTGACTAGATTTGACTCAGTTAAGAGGAATTAATAGTATACTCACATAATAATTTTTATTTTGGATTTAAAACGCAAGAATATATGAGTTCTCAGTATGAATTGTTCCGTTGGGAATTTTCTTAATAAGTCAAAGTGTACTCAAATCCATAGACACTGAACTTGATTGATCGAAGGTGCACTAACTATAGATCTAACTATCTCCAAGGAGCACTTTACAGTAAAAATATATGTAAAATGTGTGTAAAAGTTTAATGTCATGCTGTCAAACATTACAAGAAGTGAATGAACATGATAAAACCATAAGTAACATTGTGCTCCTTTGCTCTTAATAATATAAGATCCATTATGTCAAGGTTTATGCAAAAAAATGCATTTAACAAAACAATTCACAATCCTAAACATTTTGCCTTTATGTTTTACACTATAGAAAAACATGTGAGCCCAGCTCTGCCCCGACTCCACCCTCTGCAGCTGTAATGCCCCAAAGAGTCCCAAAAACCACCACCCCCTCCACCCATCCTCTTCTCCTTCTTCTTCTTCTTCCTCCTCCCTTCAACTCCACCCAGCCTCTCAAAACGTTGCCAGAAAATAAAACAAGGATTCCCCTTTTTGGCCCACAGAGACAAAGTCGTGCGTAATGCTCGACGGCCTCCTTTTACTCAGAAAAATGTGCAGCTGAGGACTGTAAAAGCTCTTCTATGTTATATTTTCTGCTATGAAATATTAATCATAATAGCCAACATGAGTAGTGAGTAAAATGTTCTTGTATTTCTAAGTATGTGTAACAAGCGTATAATTCTACTTCATATAATCTATAATTTTGAAGCACAAACTCTCATTCTTGTGGAATTATTTTGGTTAGTTTTGATTTGCTGGGAAATAATTATCTCAGACATTTGGATCAAAGGTTTTTTTTTGTAATGTTTAGACAAGAAAACTCTTTTTGAGTCCAATCAAAGTCACGTCCAAATTTAGAAACAGCTTTAAGTAAATAAAAAGGACAAAAGTGCATGTTGCAGGGAATTAAATAAGCCTGGAGAGGCAGACAAATTTGGGTTATTTAGGATTATTTCATATCTTCAGTCAGTGCTTAAAGGGAACATATTACGCTATTATCTGATTTGATCTTTGTTATAACATTGTTTCATAGTTAGGTTCTTGCTCCACTGCGCTTTTAAAGTCTATATACACCTTCACTATCATGACTTAAAGCTCATAAGAGTTAATTTTGTGTAATATAATTTGCAAATCAGACATTACCAGAACAAAAACTGGCTGTGGGATCCATATAAGGCGAAATCTTTACGGGAACGCACACAGCTACAGCTCAGAACTGCCCTGTCTTACTCATTTCTAAATTATATAAAGCGTTTTTTGTGGGAGTACATCGTGTGCATGTACTCCCACAAATCACAGCAGCACCTGCCACTGAAGCTGATCCACACACGCTTCATTTGTTGTTTAACCTTTTTTTAACCTTTTTTTTTT
>KN494448.1:859-23252 GCA_000787155.1 Scartelaos histophorus | reverse complement strand
TTATTACATTTTATTTTCCATATTCAAACATAAAACATGCATTATTCTTAGTTGTAGATTTAAGATGTTTAAAGCCAAATTGTGAAACATGCAAAGAAAAAGAATAGCTAGCAGTTTAGAAATATCCATATATTTATATACTCTTTGCTCAGAATAGTTGTAAATGTATTTATTATACATTTACATTTATTAAATGTAAATGTACATTTATTATTACATTGATTATACATTTACATTTACATTTACATTTACATTACATACGTTTATTATTTAGCATCTTCAGTTCTTCGTTAGTTAAATTTAGGTGAATTTAACTGAAAATTCTGTGAAGACGCAATCCTGAGAACTACTGAACAAAACACATTTTGATTAATATTTTCCATTTATTTTCCATATTCAAACATAAAACATGCATTATTCTTAGTTGTAGATTTAAGATGTTTAAAGCCAAATTGTGAAACATGCAAGGAAAAAGAAGAGCTAGCAGTTTAGAAAAATCCATATATTTACATACTGTTTGCTCAGAATACTTGTATGTATTTATTATACATTGACATTTACATTTATTAAATGTAAATGTACATTTATTATTACATTGATTATACATTTACATTTACATTTACATTTACATTACATACGTTTATTATTTAGCATCTTCAGTTCTTCGTTAGTTAAATTTAGGTGAATTTAACTGAAAATTCTGTGAAGACGAAATCCTGAGAACTACTGAACAAAACTAATTTTGATTACTATTTTCCATTTATTTCCCATATTCAAACATAAAACATGCATTATTCTTAGTTGTAGATTTAAGATGTTTAAAGCCAAATTGTGAAACATGCAAGGAAAAAGAATAGCTAGCAGTTTAGAAATATCCATATATTTATATACTCTTTGCTCAGAATACGTGTAAATGTATTTATTATACATTTACATTTATTAAATGTAAATGTACATTTATTATTACATTGATTATACATTTACATTTATTAAATGTAAATGTACATTTATTATTACATTTATTATACATTTACATTTACATTACATACGTTTATTATTTAGCATCTTCAGTTCTTCGTTAGTTAAATTTAGGTGAATTTAACTGAAAATTCTGTGAAGACGCAATCCTGAGAACTACTGAACAAAACAAATTTTGATTAATATTTTCCATTTATTTTCCATATTCAAACATAAAACATGCATTATTCTTAGTTGTAGATTTAAGATGTTTAAAGCCAAATTGTGAAACATGCAAGGAAAAAATAGAAATATCCATATATTTAAGTTTAAGTTTAGAAATATTCATATATTTACACACTCTTTGCTCAGAATAGTTGTAAATGGACAAGTTTTTTATTTAGCATCTTCAGTTCTTCATTTGCTTAAATTTAGGTTAAATGAAAAAAAAAAAACGAAAAAAAATACATTTGATTACATTTTATTTTCCATATTCAAACATAAAACATGCATTATTCTTAGTTGTAGATTTAAGATGTTTAAAGCCAAATTGTGAAACATGCAAGGAAAAAATAAAAATATCCATATATTTAAGTTTAAGTTTAGAAATATCCATATTTTTACACACTCTTTGCTCAGAATAGTTGTAAATGGACAAGTTTATTATTTAGCATCTTCAGTTCTTCATTTGCTTAAATTTAGGTTAAATGAAAAAAAAAAAACGAAAAAAACTACATTTGATTACATTTTATTTTCCATATTCAAACATAAAACATGCATTATTCTTAGTAGTAGATTTAAGATGTTTAAAGCCAAACTGTGGAACATGGCAGGAAAAGCAATGATATCTCCATGAAGTGGCTGAACCCCCGGCACACATCGCCAGAAAAGTTCGATTTAAATTTGTTAGAAAGTGAGACGCAGAAACGTTGATCCTTTCGCACCAGCCACCCAAGAGAACACTTTGATCATGAAATACCCTTTGAGAAGTCTAAAGCAGGTCAAAACCTTTTCAAAACCAGGTCACGCAGGTCTACGCCGCTAAAACAAAAATAGGTTAAATTCATTTCATTCTAACCACACTTGGGAGAGCATTAGTACAATCTGTTCGTTCAGACTCGTCGTGCCCTGGCATCAGTTGGACTCCTCCGCTCCCCTCAGATCCACACTCCACAGAGCACCTCAGCCACATCCATCATCTCACTATGAGGCAATTACGGGCTAACATCTGCCTGTGCACTCAAACCTCCTTCTCCATCTGAGCTTCATCTGGTCCTGCCGCGCCCCCTCCTCTCCCTCCGACTCCGACTATCATTGTCTGTATACGCACAGGCATCTGTCAAAGCGCTTCATCACTTCACCACTTCACCGGCGCGTCCAAAGACATCTGACATGCTCCTGACCGTGCATAACGCCGCCGCCTTATCGTGCACTGACACATGATGTTTGGGTATAGATTAGCAAATGACACTGGTAGCTAGGGCATGCTTTTCTCTCTGTATAAAGCTTTGTATCAAACACTGAAAAACTTTGTGTTGTGTGTGCAAAATATCCCAAACATCCATAAAATAAAACAACTCTTAGCCACCCCCTCAGCCGGGTCAATTCTGGTACAAACATGTATCACACTGTATAAAGAATTGGACTAATGGTGCATTCAATTACCCATCCGTCTCAGACTCGGCTCTCGGATATGACGTCACATCCGCACTTTAAATGTTTTATTATGTTTGGTGCGTCCGACGTGGAGAAAAATGCCAAACGCAAAGCTGTTATTGTTGTGGTTTATCTTCTGTTAGCAACCCTATGGGGACATTTAGCAACGCCCATTAAAACAACATACCCACAGGCAGAGATATGGGTGCGGTAAAGTATTGCAGTAATACAAGTGACTGAAATTGTCATTTAAACCACCAAAGCCTCCAAACACAATGAAATCCGTTCATAAGTGACACTGGGCACGGCCATCTTGGATTTTGTCTCGCCGTCGTCCAAGGAAAAGGGGCGTGTCAGAGTGTCGCTAGGCAACGTCTAAGTTGAATGAATAATCGAACACAGCATTAGGCAGTGTGACATCGTCCAGCCAAATGAAGTCAATCAAGACTAGGACTTATGACGGGAAATCTGCAACCAGGGTCCAGATTTGAAACAACGAGGCAAATATCTGTCAATCAAACCTGTTGCTAGTGGCTTCTGGGAAAAACGCTGTCGGATTGGTCTGTTATTTATGTTCATATCATGATTTATAGACAAAATCAAAACACAAGGTTCATATAGAGAGGTTTAAAATGAACATATTCAGAGCAAAATGATCAGCTTCACAGTGGCAGACTCAGAGATGGGCCATTTTTCAATGGAAGTCAATTATAACAAGACCTTGACGGAACCACTTTGTCCTTCTTATTTGAAACACGGCGACTAGCAGGTCAGCCTTGTCCGTATATTTACTGTCTTTGGTCAGAAAACTTGGAAATGTAAGTTTAGCATATAGCATATAAACTCTCCATTCATTTAACATAATTGAACATTCTCTGAGATGTGATGCCACAGTCCTGAGCTCTTCTGACCAAAGCTTAATTTGATTAAATTTCATTTTCTTTATTCTAGCATGGAAAATGTATTCTCCTAAAATGAAATATATTGACTTTGAAAGCCAGTTATTTGGTTTACAAAACTACTAAAAGGGTCCATAACTGTCATGCATTATTAAACAGCCACCTCAATATGTTGCTTTTAGCTCTTTGAGAAAATTCAAAAATGGACTCATTTTTAATCAATAATTGAAGGACAGAAGTGGATTTGTGCTCGTCCAATGAGAGGCAAAGGGGTCTAAATATTGATGCTTGGTAGAGACCACTCAAATCCTAAAGAGAAATCACTTTTTATAGAGAGATTAAAGCCTCCAAAGACCAAAACAAATATGAAGCCTGAGTGACAAGGGATGGCATTAATTTAGCGCAAACCACCGTGAAGTCAAAGTGACGGCATGTCAGCCCCGTAACAGCTCAGATTCACAAAGGAAAACACTGCTGAATGAATCCAATAAACTTTCATTTATTTCTAAGCTAAAGGGACACCTAATAATAAGGTTTTCCTGCTAATCATATGAGAGGAGGAGGTGAGGTGATCCCAGCTGTGGAACTTAAAGGTGCATTACATCGCTTTTCTGTCTCCACGGACAATGTGCTTTAGTACAGCTTTAAATTAGCAATCAACATTTACAGGTGATTTTATGGCTAAAAATGTTCCTTGGCCATTTAAAACTAAACACTTCTTAAAGGCTATGAGTATAATGGTGATGTCTGAGGCAAAACTCAACACACGCACCATTAAGAAATGTTTTGTTTTGTTTCTTGTCTTTAGCTTAAGCATTAAGACAAAACAGCCACATCTATTTTCATACTTTATTCACACATTGTTTCGGGTCTGTTGTTTGACAAATGTTATGCAAGGTTATCACAACCTTTCGACTCCTACATCTCAGTTCTCACGCCTAGTTTATTCATTGTTTACCTTAATCTTATCCAGTGTGGTTGTGTGTCCTGGCCTTGTGCTCCTTGTGCCGCTCTAAACTGGTTTTGTTGAGCTTATGTTTGTAACCTGTTTCTGAGCAGTACTAGAGTCAGTACTGTGTCCTCATTATAACGTCTCACACACCTGACATGAAATGACATGGACTGACATAGGTTTTATATCTGTACACATTCACACATTCACCTTGGAACATCACAATTCTCTTGTTTTATAATTTATAATATAAGTTTAATGCCTCATCCCAGACAAACCATTCAGCCACTGGATTTGGAGTAAACATTTGGAACAATACTGAACTTTTTGTTGCCAGTTTTGCAGCACGTTTGGCCTGGTTTGAGGAGCTCCCTGCACATGCAGTGCACATGCACATCATTGTGCTCTCCTATGCTAACGCATACAGCACAACAGACTGCATGTGTGGGAAGCACTGCAGGATTGAGCTATTCATCATTTGACTAAAGCATATCTTTTGTATCTTTTATAGGCTGCTGGACAAACTGAGCACCACCTTCATCCACAATGACAGAGCTGCCAATAGTGAGTCGAAGGCAATTTGAATACAGCCTGTTCTGTTAATAAGGCTTCACTAAAAGGAGTCGTTTTTGCACCAGTATTTTTCTATGGCAGCTTAGACCAACACAATATTAGCTTTGTAGTGGCTTTTACGCATCCGCATTAGTGTTCCCATTGAGAGCATCCAAACCCAATACTCCCCACACAATTCAATTTTAAACTGGATTCAAAAAGAGCCCTTTTTAAGACTGTCCGCTGCCGAATGGCACAATCACTATTTTTTTTAAATAATAATTCCACTGACAAAAATATCTAAATAGAAATAAAAGAAACAAAATAATGTAGATTAACCATGTCTCAGCTAGAAAAGTGAATCCTTTAAACATTCACCTATTGACATTCATAAAACTTTCAGCCAGTAACAAAGGCAATATGTAACATTTAAGTATAAAATAATTAACTTTAAACTTCCAAATAGCAAAAAGGAAATGAAATTTAAGTCAGCTCAATTGCACAGCATTTAATATTTCCCTTATTACATCTACTCTGTTATGTGAACGTGTCCTTATCTTATGTGATAGTGGGAAACCGGGAAGAACTTACGTAAAAGATAAGGAAGGAGAGCATACAAACTATAATAGAAAGAAATTTGCTGGTCCCAAAATCAAATCGACAGCCCTCTTGCAAAGATAAGAAGCACCATGGCTGCACCCTTTAGTCAATCTGCCTTCAACAAAACAAATTACACGAATATCAGAACCATCAGAATTGCCATATGCAATCAGGGAGCAGAGGGCAAATGAAAAACCAAATACATCTTTAATTATCCATCCAGGCAATGGAGCAGGCGCCGCATGACTGTAGGCCACAGATGTAAATATAGGAGACGCTCTCTCCGTCTCAATTTGCTGTTATTGTCTGAATGCTGATTGTCAGGTGAGCAGTAGAATTCATTAAAATCATTCCTCAAGGCAGAGTCGAATTGATTGTTATCTGTTTGTGAAATGGGCTTTGTCGGCGGCTCCCATCTACATATCATTACTGGAATATACTTCATTTAATCATACTGGGGGTCCGCTCTTGTGTTGTTTGGACCATTAGATTGAAGAAAAACAACACAAGAACATGCGCATAGATGCATATCGCCGTACAGTGGAAGGAGAAGAAGGGAGGGCGGGTGACATTTCTCATCAAGTCAGTGGCCGCGGGTTTAACATACAAACAGCAGAGGTGCCTGGGCTGTAATGGGCATTATAGATAAGGGGCGTATCTGCCGCGGACAGTGAGGCATCCCATCATCCCCTACACATGAGAAAGAGAGAGAGAGAGAGAGTGACATGCATGACTGATGACAAGAGACACCTCCAGCAAATATATGAGAGGGACACAACATGTAGCCTGGGACGAGTTTACATACAGTACTTTACAAAGATGAATAGTCTGGAAATGTAGACTGTCTCTTCCCGTGTACATGCAAATAATGTCAGTAAAACATATGGAACATAAATTAATACTAAAACAATGAACTTATGGCACAGATTCAGTGGTTAATTCTGCAGAATAAACCAGCAAACCACTAAAAGAAGAGATTTTTTATGAGAGAAACACGCTACAAATTAGTGGCTGCGATTTGAACACCCAAAAACTTGGACAGTCGTCTGACACTTCCTCATCAACTTCATCATCGTGTTGAATCTTTTGAATAAAACAAACGCTCGTTATCGACGCAAAACAGAATCGTTTCTTATCTCTAATTTATTTGCTCGACAATTTAGAGAATCTGTTTAATCTTCACTATGACCATATTTGCATTGTAATATAACTGAAAATACAAATGTGGTTTACAGTTTAATTTAGTAAGATCACAGACGCTAAGCAGTTGGCATTTGCAGCGTCTGCTACAGTAAGTATATAGTCACAAGAGTTCTTCATAATCCCGCTAACAGGCTTACAGGAGCTTCTTATTTGATTAAACCAGCGCTGGGCATCCACAGAGGAGAGAGCAATGTTCATATCAAAAGCTCTACAGGCCAAAATACGGCAAATAAAAAAAAAATCATGCAAGACTACATACAATATTGTTTAAAATAAATAAATAAATGTGATAAAGGTATTTCTAAAAATTCTATAACTTTTAAAAAATTTCAATCACTATGTCAAGGTATTTTGGAAAAAGTAGCTGAAGGCAAATATCTATGGACCACATACAATACAATGAAAATAACTATAATGTCCTCACCTTCCTAAAATAATACGTTTTATTTGGGCAAAAAAAATGCCATAATTTCAATTTTGGGGGGAGTTTTTTGTGTTTCCTGAAAAGCCTGAAAAAATTACTTATGCGATTATTTTAGGAAGGTGTCGATGTGCTAACTGTCTCACTATTTCAATCTAAAAATGGGGAAATACACTTAAAAATGTGGCGTAACTTGTCTTAAAAATAATATATTGCATTCTTAATATCACACATGGCATTTCTGTTGTATGAACCACTTTGCCGTGCCCCGTACAATCATAAAAGTGAAATCTTTGCCTTATTTATGGCTTTCAAATCTAATTACCAGGACTCCCACACCACACCGACGCTAACGCTCATAAACAACACAGCCAATGGCCAATTACTCCAGATTGCTGCAGGACCTGGTAATGTTTATTGGCACATGGAGTCCCCCCTTACCACATTTATTCCCGGTGACCATGCAAAGTGTCATCAGTGCACGTTTTATAAAGATACTATAGCATTAAAACAACGTGAGAGACAGATCATGACAGAGTGATGGGAGAAATCTGGTGATCAGAGGCCGGGTACATGAGCCGTTATCCAGGAATATGACATAATGGGGCCTGATGTCTTTTGTTGCGTCAGGGCGAGAGATTTTGATAACTCAATTTCAGCTTGTTATGTTGTTATGTCAGCCATTTTGAACCAAATACTTAATAAGGAACAAGCTATGGGGAGAAAAATATCCAGTTATATGCACTAGGTCATGGAGGTGTGCACGTAAGAGTCGGTAAATTATAAGAACACAAAAATTGCTCTAATGCGAAATACTGTTCACTGCTTAACGGGCCCATTTATTTTCTAATCTAATGTTATAATGTTGTTTTTCGTATCAAAATCATACCTGGAATTGTTTTTCGCTTCACGTTAATTAAACTTCATATGACGCCACTAGAATCATTGGGATATTTCAGCCTCGAAACTGCAGAAACTCTACAGAACTAAATGTAAAATGACCTTTGAGCTTTGGAGATGTAAAAAGATTGATATTAAAGGATTTGTAAATTAGACAAAAAACTCTTGGTATATTTTTGTGGATGTAACGGCATTGTAAAAGCTCACAAGCATCAATTAGAATTACTTTGGTTAAATTTAAGGAAAGAAAGGAGGCCACGTTGTTTCACATTGTGTCCAGTACTAAAATTAACAAAGTAAGAATAAAGTAACTATCTAGTCTATGTTTAACTGAATTAGTGCAGAAGTAATCTTTTAAGAAGCTGTTAGTGCCCTGTAACTTTAAAATCACATTTGTGTTTTTTCTTTTAACATAACCATATCAAAGGAATGTCCCTATTAAAGTGTGTTGCATTATAATTTGGACATTGGATTTAAGTTTTTTTTTCTAATGCATTTCAAACTGACACAAAGAGTTAACTTGCTAACCCAAAAATAGACTTTTATTTAGCTCATATATTCCATTTTTAACATATATATTCAATTGATGAAACAAATTCACCTGCCCACAAAATTCGAATGGATTTTTTTGAGATGTATTACTTTAAAATGCCGTTTTATTAACACTTGTGTACCTATCCTCACCGGACAATGTTTGAACTTCATTATTTGACATCCGTTTCATAAACATCTCCCAGCATTGCACTGTGCTCTATGAGGGTTTAATTCTCCTGCTGCTCTGTTGATTGGAGGAAGGCGAGTGTGCCAGCTCTGCACTTAGGCTGCTCATCTCTTTCACTTATAATGGTCTGCCAGTCTTCCTGAGGAAAACGTGTAAAATGGTGTCCAACCTACTTCCACGCACACATTTTAAATAAGTTATCAATAATGTCTAATGCATTTATGAAATCCTTTGCATAGAGTTTGGCTCTAGAATACTGGAGAAATTTGCATTTTCTATGACAACCCGAGAAAATGGATGGAGAAAGTATTGTCACGCAACCAAGGAAATACTCTCTCCTGTTTTGACAACTAAGGCTGGCTGATGCCAGACACCAAGAAGAGACCCTTAAAATAGCTATGGCCTGACAATCTGAATGTGTTTATTCAGTGAAAAACATTTTCAATTCTTACTTACAGCATGCATATCCATCTTTCCCTTTAGACAGAGGTCCTGGAGGCAAACAGAAGGCAGCTCTGGGTCTGGTGGGTACATCCTTTCCAATGGTCATTAAGTTAGAAAGATTCTGCACACCACCAACCGTTCCCAAAGCAATTCATGATCAATTCACTGAACAAATGCAAGCTTTTGGACAGATTGAGGAAGCCAAAGGAACTTAGCTGTGAGGTCCATTTTCAACACATTATCAGTTAAAATTTCAAGCTTATAATAATAAGCAATTGCTGTTCCATATTTTTACATAATTTCCTGAGTATCCATCATCTTAATATAGAAGCTTGTGAAATGGTAAAGAGAAGGTAACAGAGTTGGCCCCATAAAAAATATGAATTTCAAATTTCCATGAATGTATTCATTCATTGATCTCTGCTGCATATTCCCATTAAGAGGTTGTGGGGGTGTAACCCAGCTATACATTAGAATGCCACTGACAATGGAGCGTTATCTGCAAGTCTCATACTGAGACATGCGAACACTGACATTTACTCCCATGGGGCAACTTCGATTTAACAATTCACCCACCGACTAAGGGCAGGAAGGAAAAGTTGTTTCCTAAAGAACTCACAGAAACACACATGAGGAGTTAATGAATCTGGTGCAGCACAACTCAATTAACTTTCAACTTTATAACATTCAACTTTATTATTGTACCACAGGGGAATGATTGTGCAGCAGTGTCAGACATAGAGACATATACAATAATGTGAATAATACACTAAACAATACTCTAAGCCACAGCTTAAGCTTAGCTCAACAGTGCAGACATACTGTACATTCCTTTAAAAATAGGCAAGAAAAGAACAGTTATGTAGCCACATTTCACCACGACTGATCCAAACTAAGAGAGAGCATTCATCCTACCTATGGCTTCAGAAATAAAGGAAGTCCGGGCTCTCTGAGTTTTGATCCGGAACATTCTCAAATGGCGTCCAGAAGGAAGAAGGTTAAACTCCTCAAAGAGCGAGTGGTCAGGGCTCTCCATTATTCGTTGGGCCTTGCAAATCACCCTTCTGCTGTAGATGTCCTGCAACTGGGACGGCTGTAAGCCTATAATTTTACCTGAAACTTTGACCAACCAGGTCAGACGATTGCTAATAGACATAGAGAGGGCACCGAACCAGCAGAAAATACACAATGCAAGAATAGATTCAATAAAACTCTGATAAAAAAGGGTCATAAGAACATTACCAATTAATTTTCCTTAAAAAGAACAGTCTTTGCTGCACTTTCTTGCAGATGGCATCAGTGTTTGATTCAAAGTGTAGGGCACTATCAATAATTGTCCCTAAGTATTTATATTCAGAGAGAAACTCAACTTATTTTCCCTGAATTACAGAATGAATGCCACTAGAGGGCGAATTTCAAAAGTCTACAAGCACGTCTTTGGTCTTTGACACATTAATAGACAAATAAAAGCATTCACAACATTCAATAAACACACCCACCACAGGAGGTCTGTGTGTCCCTCATTGTCTGTTAAGAGACACACAATGACTGTGTCAGATGCTAATTTTATTACAGGCCTATTACTGAATGTACTTCTGTAATCATTGGTATACAAAATAAAAAGCAAGGACGATAACACACAACCCTGTGGAGCTCCAGTGGAACCGCACAGTCTCAAGGACATGACACCATGGACATAACATAGTGAATAAGCTCTGTTCTGTATTGGTGATTCACTTGAACAAAATACAGCAGCACCAAGACATCACAAGCCACTGATGTAATTTGATATAAGTTGAGTGACTTATCAAACACAACCTTCCATATAAACCTTAAAGAACCAGTCTGACAAGGTTTAGACACTGTAATATGTATAGAGAAGTAGATAAGTTAACAGGTGCTCCTTGCAGGATCACTTCACGTATAAATGTAAGAAGGGTTAAATAAAAACAAGGTTAATTATTCACCCCTTCGCCGCCCTATATGAAGCTATATGATAAACCAGCCGAAAGAGCAGTACTGTCCCTGACCTGCACAGACTAATGGTCACGCAGTAAAAACACCGTCTGACCTTTTTAAAGCATTTACATTGACGTTTGTTTTAAAAGTCAGCCAGCTTGTTAAATCGGATACCTGTCATTGGCCCTATAGGCTGCAATGACACCGAGGACAGTGCTGAAACAGAGAGCAGAGATAAGATATGTTTTCAAGTAATAGACGGTTTTTGTTTTCCTAACATATGTATTACCCTAAATAAATCATGTTTTAGCCTATTCCAATGATTTATTACATTGCTGCTTTAATCTCTTTGAGGTGCTGGGTAAACTGGAGACCTCTTAGTGACAAATTAAGACGCGTTTTATTGTCTGATTATCAAGTGTGCAGTTAGCATGAAAGTTGTCATTATATACCATGAAGAAAAACTCTGGAAAACTGTGAAAAACTGTGAAAAACTGTGAAAAACTGTGAAAAATTCTGAAAAACTCTGAAAAACTCTGAAAAACTTTGAAAAACTCTGAAAAACTCTGAAAAACTCTGACGCTGAAAGTTGTGGAAGTGCTTATAAACTCATTGAGGTGAATAATTAGGATGCCTGGAACTATTTTTAAAAAGTTCTGATTTGCACATTTGAAGTAAAATCTGGAAAAGCACCTTTAAAACTCAAGTATGGGAAGGTGCTGAGACATGCCGCCGTTTAAGTAATACAGACTAAGGACGTTATTGCAGGACGATGCCACCAGCTTGAATCATTAGCTCGGTCTAACCAAGCACTAGACCTTTACTCATACAATCTGCTGTTACATGTGTAGAGAGGGAAAAAGATGCTCCACTGAGTCAAAAGATGGAAGCTGACAAACGAATGCACATGAGTCACGGTGTGTTTCTGTGAGAGCTCAAAGCCCCGCAGACTCCCGGGTGCCTTTTTGTGTTACTGTTTCAAGCCTGACATATATAAGAAAATTATAGCTACGGGCGCTTTAGCTCGGCGGTGATCAGAAATGGCTAGTAGTTTCATCATCGCACGCTTCTACTTTAGTGATGTTATTTTCAAGTTGTAAAATTCGCAGGTTCTACACGAGCACGTCAACATGACTTGGTTTGACATGTTTTATGTAATACAAACATGTTCGGTTTAATATTTGTCATTTTTTAAGGACAAAACTCTTACATTTATTCAATTACGGCGTGTTTTTGTCTTTTAAACAAATCTTGCAAGACCTGATTTCTTACAGAGTTGACATGAAACTTGGCCTGGTGGTGCCACTTGCTTGTCTCCATAGAAATTGAGAAGTTTAATGTGCAAAAACTATTTAAACAATGATATCTCCGTAAGGACAAGCAGGTACGTGACCTCCCAGCAGAAAAAAAGTTACATAATGCACCTTTGAGCAACCATAAGTTTATGCATTTGCTTTTAACTTGCGCTTTTTTTATGTAAAGAAAAGAAAATATGTCATTGTTTTGCTTAATTACTTATTAGTATTATTTGGGCACAGTAAATAAATGTGTTGTATATATATTTTTTTCCTTTCTGTCTCTACTTAAGTGATTAAAATAGTCCTAACTTACCATTGAGCTGATTGTAGACCACATCCTCTAGCCTCTCCAGCCTCTGCAGAATGGACTGTCTGTCTACCAAGTTGGAAACTTTGCCATTTCTTCCTCGTAGCCTCTGGTCAGTGAGCCTCCCCAACTGAATCAGCTCCTCGGATCGGTCCTGTATCCTGCAGTAGACCGAAAACAAGATAATCCCAACAAAGACTAAAATATTCACTGTCAGTAAAGTTTTGATTTTGCGTGCCACAGCCATGAAAGAGCAGATTGTTTGGCTGATCCCAGTCAAGCCAAGCAGCTGTCCGTGTGCGGTGGCCTGCTTTACCACCTTAAACTCTAAAAGGGGCTCGTGTGTTTGTCTCCAGAGAAGGTCAACTCTTGGATGACTCGTCCAGCACCGCGGACAGCTCCCCGTGACTACGCCAACTTAACGCGGGGCACCGAGGCGTCACATGGGAAGTTCAAGGTGGATGGAGAAGGTTGTGCCACGACGTTCAACGAGGCTTTACGTGTAGGGGGGCTTCAAAACGCGCTCTCAAGCCAATCCGCGCTACATATTACAATGAAGAGCTGACGCCAGGGAACGGCTCATCTCCGGGAGCTGGAGAACGCGTCGTCAACCCCGCTGCGCCCCGGGATCCGTGATATGGAACGAGACGCGATTGCGCTGGAGCATCTTCCTCAGCTGCTGTGGCATTTTTCAGAAAAAGCTGGCGATGTGCTCGTCTGCGAACGCGAAGGCAGGCGGCTTATGTCGGTCCTGGCTTCACAAACGAGCCGCTGTTTTTGCCAGTCCCTCCTCCGACAGTCCCTCTGACGCTACGCGCATTCGTCTTTTGTTATTGTTGCAGCGCGCTCTCCCTTTTCACTGTGCGCAGGAGGGTGAGCCAAAATCAGATTTGTCCTCGTACGCGCAGAAATGATGCCTATATGCTGGGTGTCCGTGAGAGATATGCCGCCTCCTCCTCCTCCTCCTCCTCCTCCTCCTCCCAGCCTCTCTAGCTCGCAGCAGTCTCTATCTCTCCCGCTCTCCGTTGCGTCCTGACGTTTACATCCACGATCATGAATATTCACGCGCTTTACTATCGGGATCAAATAAACAGCGCGGTTCGGTTTCCGCTCCGTGGCGCGCACCCCAAGCGAACTGTGACGAAGTGCGCGGCGTGAACGGATTTACGGTTTGATCCGGAAAGCGTCCGGGGTTTAACGCTTTCCTGCTTCTCACCTCTGATGCCACAGCCGCGGGGTCAAAATGCAACGTTTCCCGCGCTGCCTCCGGGTTTTTGTTTTTTTTACGCGAGTGTTACGTAATGGCATCCCCGCGCACGCATGGTCGGCTCGTTCACAATCTTCATTTCTCCAATCATATGCTTGGCCAGTCTATCTGCTTCATTATGTCGGGATGAACAAACATGCCAGGGACGCAATAAATTACTTCACTTAAGATAAACACATTAAAAAAGGTTCACAGACTAACTTGGGCCACACGTTTCGTTTCTTCTCCTTTAATTGGGATTATCTGAGCAAAAAGTCCAGTCTACACTTATGATGATTTACCAATAGTAAGTGGGGTTCCACAAGGGTCGTATCTCGGCCCATATGTTTTTCTTAATTAATACCAGTTCCGTTTGTAACTTTTTAATAGAGTTTAATACATCAAATATTACCCTTCGCTTGGCACGTTTAGCTGTGCCTCTAGGGAATTAAACATTTGCACTTCAATGTAATTATGCTTCATTTAGAATAGATTATATATTTCCCATCGGGTTTTTCTTCGCCGGGAAGGATAAGGACAGAAGATGCCGTGGGACACTTATACACTTGTTTGTTTCCTTTGAATGTCGGTTAATCTGCTTATCTCGTATTGACCGATGACGCTTTCATTGTTGGATATTCTGCGGTTAAATCGGCACTTACTCGAGGCTACTGTCGCGATTCGGAGTTCTACAAAAAGAAACTGAATTGAGCATTGGTCTAAACAAAGATGGCACCTTGGTAAAGCATATTGTAGCTGCAAAGGGTCTCCAATTGCGGTTCGTCTTTGTCTAACATGCATCTGAAGAGGCTTTTGAACCACGGCTAATTTAAATCCTCTTTCATATTCATCTGCATTGTATCAAATCATATTTCTGTTACACATTAATTATATAACTGTGCACTGTGCTCAGACACCACTTCAATCTCTGACCTCCCTTTGCACAGATTGCAGTTTTATATTCTTTCGGTTTGCTTTTCAAAATCAAGTCTTGTCAGATAGCGGCTATATTTGCTAAACAGCTCTGCTATGAAGGCAATTGTAAGAGTCTGGCCTCAGCATCTATTTATTTTCTCTCTGCAAAACTACTAAAGCTTAAAGCAAACTTTTGATGATAACTGCATTTTCTTTTTCTTTTTTTTTTTGTCGTATTTGCTTCAGTAATAACGCACAATCATGAGCTCCCCCATATGGTGTTTTTGCCTCACTACGAAATCTCTTCTGCTCGTTCTGTCTCAGTTTGCAGCGTTTAATTAAGCGTACCGTTCTGCACATGTGTCCTATAACAAAATGTGCTGATTGTTTTCAAGGTGTTTTCAGAGGGGTGACAAAGATAGATCTGCGGTAGACGGAGATCATCAGATATGGTTCGAAGGCAGTTTCGAGACGAGAATAGCGCCCGTGTTACGTTATTCTCGGGTCTGCGTTAGAATGTTCTTATATCTGGAGTTTTATGGAGTGGTTTTGTTTCATTCACGCATGTTTAACACACAAACCCTGCATAGGAAGTCCTCCACTGTGTTTTTAAACTCCATGCACCTTTATTAGAATTATTTTTATAATTCCAGCCCTCGAATCGCCAATCTTTACTGAACTAATAGTAAAATGCTGCTGTCAACTTGAAAACTACTGACATCATGAAGTGGAACAGAGCATTTTGAGCTTTGGAGACAAGTTTATATTAAAGTTTCACTCAAATGTGTGAATGAAACAAAAGTCTAGCTATGTTTTTGAGAAGGTAAAACATTCAAACATGTCTTAAAGCTTTCAAGGATCAATTTTGCACTATATATTATCTTTAATTTATGCATTAATAATTAAATTTTGTCAAATGTCTCAAATGTGACACACACACAGTCCAGTCTTGAATCATTTTTTTTCATCCGCAACATCATTTTTTAATAATACAAGGTGTGCAAAAACATCTGTAGCTGATTGAATAGGAAATAGATGTTTAAAGTCACACAGTGGAACCTTCCAGACACACCTGTCCAAGCACAAAAGTTATATAAAGCATCGTTTTATGTAGTTTGAGCATTTGGGATCAATCTTCTAAATGCACGGCCCCATTCTCCACAAACACTGAATCTTCAGAGGAAATCACAGTCACATTTGTCTAAGTAAATTGCAAAGGACACAGCGCATAACTGGCCTCTCTGCACCCTCCATAACTCTCCGTGAAGTCCTCCAGCCTGTTCTGAGCATTAGGCAAAGCGCGAGGCCGGCCCTGGCACTCCAGTGTTTTAACCATATTAACCTGGGACTCTGCCAGCAGCACCCGGCCCCTCAATCAGAGCACCCACATAAGGAGCTCAAACACATTCAGGACAGCTGCTGGAACAAGCCCTGTGCATACTGATACAGGAGGACACTCGTAATATGCAGCTAGAGTCGTGTACACTAGACTCCATTTACTAATTGTTCTTCGTGGTGCCTATATAAGTACTTATGCACTTGGAATACACTGGAATACTAAGTAATTGTACATATGTGATCAATATTTAGAAGCACTGAATAGAATTTAAAGAGCTACACTAGAGTATGTGATTTTACGGGCTGTTGCAATGTGGTTTCCTCTTCACAAAATATACCTGGAGTTTTGTTTCATTCGCATATGTTTAATAAAGATCCTGCTTATGCTAACACTCTACTGCGTTTTTAAACTCCATACACCTTTGCTAGAATCATTTTGATCACTCCAGCCCTGAATTTGCCAGTTTCTCCTGAACAAAAGGTCAAATTAAGCTGTTAACTTGAAAACTACTGCTGACATCACAAGGTGGAAAAGAGCAGTTTGAGCTTTGAAGATAAAAAAGCGTCACTCAAACATTATTCTTATTCAAAACTTATTATCTTCTTATTCTCTACCTATTCTCCTCTACTTATTCTCCTCCTACTGTTAAGAATATTCAATTACAAGTTCATTCGTAGTCTGTTCTTTGCTATTCACATGTTGTCCCTTGTCCCACTCCCCTTCTTGGGGAGTGTAACTGTTTCAGATGCTGCTGTTCCAGTTTGGACCGTGGTGCCCCCTAGTGTCCAGGACCTGGACCCCTCCCTCCTTCATGTCCTGGATTAATCTGTCCTCGTCCTGTTAGATCAGTAGTTTCCTTCTGCCAATAGCTTTGGTCTACAGATTTACAACCTTATTGGCAGTGGATACGTCCTGGCCATCTATGCCTGTCCGTCCATGGGAGTGGATCTCTCCTTCACTGTGGTTCTCCTCGAGGTTTCTCGTTTTTTTCCCACTGTTTTTTTTTTCGAGTTTTTCCTTGCCGAAGAAGGAGGGTCTAAGGACAGGAGATGCTGGGACAATTATCCATTTGCTATTATTATTATTTTTTTTTTACTTTTTTCTTGTTCTGCTCATTCTCTGACATTTTTGTTTGCTAATTTAACAATTTTGTGAAGCCCGCCGAGATAACTGTTGTTATGATTTTGGGCTATACAAAAATAAATTGAATTGAATTGAAACGTGTGGATGAAACAAAAAACATGTCCAGGTATGTTTTTCAGGAGGTAAAAACATTCCAACATAGCCTAAAGCTCACATCAAAAGTTTGTAGGGTTTGTGTGAATGAAACATAGGATAAAAGGACAGAAAATAGCATAATATGGACAATTTAACTTATATATGTGTTAGTATTTTCCAGCATTTTCTGTAAACTCTAATGTTCTGCTCTTTTCGGGGTGAATCTACGTGACTTTTATAATGGGTGTCACACATGTGTTTGGTTGGAGTAAATGTCACCATCTTGTTTGTTTGGGCTTTGTTCTGATAAATGCCACCAAGTCACTCACTCTCCACACTTTCAGAGATACACCACAACTCCACAGTCCATCTTTATTAGCGTCTATTGACCTTTTCTGCTTTAATCCCAGCTGTCACCTGTGGACAGATGGACATCATGTAGCGGAGAGTCCACCGAGGAGAGGTTTCTACCAAATCGAGCCTGTTTGTTCTGCTCGCTCTGTGCAATACCTGTAGCAGCAATCAGTCTCAGGAAGGACATCTGGTTTAAACGAAGAAAACGGTATCAAAAATGAGAGATCTAAAGGTCTACAACTATTTCTTTCAAATCCAGTATATCTCCTTTCTGTGAAGACTGTGAGACTGTGAAAGGAGCTGTACCTGCTTTTTTGCAAGTATGTCTAGTACAGATATATTGTAAGAGCAACTCAAAATGAGCCCGTTCTGTGCTGTCTGGATGTAATTATTAAGTAACAATTAGAATTTTAATGATGGCAACCATAGACATGTAGAATATAAATGGACATGGCTAATGTGCTGGCCAGATTCACCCTTGTAATGGTCTTGAGTGGAGTTGAACACTCGCTTAGTCTTTTTTTTTATAGTCTACAACTGCAGTCCAGGAAGTAATGCTGCTGTGCACTGTTAGCCTGCTGGTTGTTGATAGTGGTGCTGCGAAGTAACTGAATACATGTACCGAGAATATGTATTCTGGATACTCTTTCCAGTGCAGTTACTTTTTCATTTGGTGGTATCAGAATAGAGTTTTGTCTCAAATGAAAGTAATATAATGTGGCGTTTGATTTGATGATAATGTAAACTTCAAACTGCACATGATCAGTGAGAAAAAATTGATTTTTCCATATCTAAATAGTGAAAATACTTTAAACAGTGAAACAAATATAAAGCTGTTATTAATAGTATGTTGCATCTTTATTTAATTTAAATGCAACAAGCACTCAGGGTATTTAGAACACAACACTCTGATTGGACCATGTATCAAAATACATTGCAAAATACATTTTAGTGCAGGTACTGATGGCAAAGCATGCACTTTAAACTTCTGGTAATCCTGTGGAAAAATACACATTTGGATTACTGTTTAAAATGAAGTTCAGTTTTTAAGTTTGTAGGACAGTATAAATTGGGTACAGCACCTTGAACTTTGGTGTAAGTAAACTCTATTTCTATTTATAACAAAATAAATATTGTTGCATCAATAGAAGCATGCAAAATAATCTGGTAGAAAACTGGATTCACTCACGCAGTATAAAAGAGCTGACACACTGTAGCCATGCGCTAGTCAATCATGGTGACAAGTCAAGGACAAAGCTCATTGTTTGAGCAGCACAAGAGGGATGGCCACTGAAGTGCTGATACAGGCAAAACCTGAGATAAAGGTAGTCACTCGCAGCTTCCATCTCACTAACAATTTATCTGCTTAATGGGTTTAGCAGAGCTTTCCTTTTATCAAAAAAAAAAGAAAAGCAAAAAAGAGCTACATAGTGTTTAATTAAAAAGACCAAACTAACCATTTCTTTTATCTGCTACAACACGTACGCAGGAGTTCCTCTGGTCAATACAAAAGCAGTTGTGTTTTCTGTCTTAGCTCCACTAGAGACAAAGACTCCACTGTTACATAACTGCTTTAAGACACAGGACAGGGTCAGTCTAAAGGTAAGAGCTGTACAATCTGCTCCCACTGCTTCAGATCCTCCCAACTGCACGTAATGCTAATGCTAAAAAAAATAATAATAAAAAAGCTGAATATAAAGTTTTTGGAGGTTTTTTTGTACCTGGATGAAAAGTAGGTGTAGCTAAATCTGGCACAGGGCATTTTTTCTCTTCTAGATTAATGTTTTCTGTGCATTCTTCATCTTGTAATTAAATAAAATAACTATAGTAGATTGGCTGATATGGGTTTCCTCATGTGCAAGTGCAGATCCAGACCTAAAAAAGCTGTTTACAGACTGTATTATGTTAATGAAAAGCACAGATGTGACTTAAAAACCTAAAAAAACAAAAGACAATTGTAAGGATTTAAGAAATGACTGGACCAATCTCTGATAAATGAAATACACTGATCAAGTGAAACCTGCTTATAATGAAATAAAGATAACTAAAGATACATATAATAAAAGTTTAAAATTTGACTAGTTGTTTTTAAATATACAATTATGATTAGGCAGATAATCTCTGCCAATATTTTTTGGCCAATATGTAAAGCAGATTGTAAGTATTTTCTGCAATAATGTGCGATATTGTGCCATCCATACTGACAAGCTAACAGACCTGAAATGTGCTGCTAAACTTAGACCATCCCTTTTTATTAAATCTACCCTCAGTCTGTGCAAGTTTTAATTATTTTTATTTTGTATGGGATTTTACAGTTATTATTATTAGTGAATCCCTTTTTCATCTGTATATCCCAACCTCCTCTTTTTCTTATCAGAGCAAAGAGACCAGCCTTTGTGTCATCTGCTCTTCAGTCACTTATATGTGTCTAGTGGCTAACGTCGCACAAAGTGTTTTGATCACGACCAGGCAGAGAGGACATTTTCAGACGAGATATTTCTTCACCAAGGTCAGACCAATGTCACCAGATCTGCCCAGCGCTCTGCTCCGGTACTGGCAACATAACACTGAGTGAAAAACACTACTTTCCCTCTGTATATTGTGATGGATATTTAAAATTGGCCAAGTCCAGTGTCAGTGAGCAGCAGTCCGCACTAACAGAATACAAAAATCCTCTAAGCTGACTGAGTAATTGAATGAATAAAAGACCTTTTGGTTCCATTGCACATTTGTATTCAGTTTTGTCCAAATCACCATTCCGAGATCCCAAACAAAACACTGCAGGTAAAAATGAAATAAATAAATAGCACATTGAATTGATTAACTCTGAGAATGCTTAGTTTTAATTAAAAAGGAAACGCTCCATCTATTTGTATTCCGGAGCAGTTCTGAGAATACAACGAATAACATGAAGGTCGATTTAAAACTGTTCTGCTCAAGAAAATGAAAAAGGAACTATTTAAGACATCTGTCCTGCGCACTTTTTGTGTCTAAATCCTAAGAGTGAATCACCAAATATTTTATCTCAGATGCCCTTCCGGGAGTAACCGAACAGCAAATAGAGGAAAACTCAATCATTACTGGATCTAAGTAGTTGAATAAACTGCACAAATTAGACGATGATCATTCTAAGTTCAGTCAAGTCAGTTAGCTACAATTCAATTTGGAATAATTTACTCTCCACAGATTAGCGAATGTATAAATTAACTTTATTTTATTATTCTGATCTATGTCATAATGTTGTTTCCTCATTAAAAACGTACCTGGAATGTGTGAGTGTAGAGACAGAGGTGGGTTTGTTTTAATTTAGAATTTTTTTTTTAAATTGAAAAAAATAAATACATAAAAAAATACATAAAAGTACCTGTAGATGGTTTTGTTTCATTCACACAAGTTTAACGCACAAACTCTGCACTCTGTTCCACCTGTGATGTCATGTGCCTTTTCACCTCTTTGCTTTTAAACGCTGCACCCTAAGAATAACCCTAGAATAATTTGGATAATTTCAGATGAAAATTTCAATCTCTACTGAACACAAGGGAAAAGGGAAGCTTTTAACTCGAAAATGACTCCTTCATGACATCACAAAGTGGACCAGAGCCTTTTGTAAGTACGACGCTCATTGCTCCAGAGCTGCAGCAGAGCACCCTGCCTGCAGTAGCCCGTGTACTGCATTTGTCATGTGGCAGATTTTCCGTGCCATTTGGAGACTACAGTGGCCACTCAGAGACACTGGTTTGTCACTAATGCGCCGCTGTCTGCTCGACTGCCGCCGCTAACTTCATATATTATCAGTGTGACCCTGAGGCCAACAGCCAGCCCCTGTTCTGTCTGCTTTAAGTTGTCTCATTCAAATTCACGTCTCCCCACTGCGCTGCTGTGGAGCTGTTGATTTGCCTAATGCTTTAACTAAATTACAATAATAACCCTGTGGACTGGAATAAGTGCACTGCAGCCCTGGGCACATTTTGACATGTTTTGGGGCTTAGTGTAACCTATACATGAGCTCATCAGCTGTGAGATGGTCTGGGGGACTTGTTAAAAGGCAATGAGCACATGACTTGACCTTGTCAGGCATCTGGTTGTACCCGTAATGCATCATTCACTGGCACAGTAATCACAAATGCAAAGTAGTTGTTTCTTAAGAAGGGCCAAGGCAAATCTTGACCTGGTTAATGTGACAAAGACAAAGGGTCTGTCCAGCTACATGTTGTCCATCAGTCTGGCTTGGTCCTATAGTCAAATTTATATCTATGTAACCCAAAGCTGATGTTTACATGACCGGAGACAGAACTTTGAATGGCTGACGTACGGAGGCCCTGAGCGGCAAGTGGAAAAAACAAAAGAGGCATGTCATTTTCTAAGGGTTTTTTTTTTTGTATTTATTGTTGTTTTTGTTTTTTCAAAAAACAAAAAACATCTGAAAAAAATTGGAAAAAATGTGTATGTGTT
>KN494445.1:24999-39711 GCA_000787155.1 Scartelaos histophorus | reverse complement strand
TATTATTATTATTATTATTTTATTTGTGTTATTTTCTATTTTATTTTATTTTATCTAGAACCGTTACTAGTAAGACATTCTGCAGGTTGCTTTTGCAGTTTTAGTTGTAGTATATAACTGTGCAGAAGTATTCCATTGGCTTACTATTGATTTTGTTAGATGGTCTGGGTTACATAACAAGAACCAGACATGACTTCATATGATCAATTATTGCTGTTTACACAGACCAATAAAGAGGAACCATAACTTATATGGCTGAACCAGTACATGCATTTGGTCCAATTGGCTCATCTGTCTATGGGATTTTCCCTTTTGACTTACATAATACAATAAGTCTACTGCAGCAAATTTGATTATCTGGTTCCATCCTGCCTTCAGGGTGTAGTCAATGTTTGGAGGTAGCCAGGGTGAGTCAAGAGGCTATGTCACTGTGCTAATACCTGCTTGTGCCCATTTCCCAGGCAGGTAGGCTAATCTTACCTTACCGGAAGGAAACAGAGCCTGATTCACTTAGTGCGCTATGAGGAAGCTTGTTGGGCCTTGTTCACTTATTGTGTCCAACTATTGCTTAATTAGTACAGTTTGAGGTCTACGATTCCATCAAATTGGACAACCAAAAATGTTATTAATTAAAGAACTTTAAAAAGCGATGTACCTTGGCCTTCACTTGATTTAGAGACACTACTTTGTTAATCCAAAAAGTGGTTGTTGTTGATTATATATAGCTTTAATGATGCCAATAATACAACAAGGGCTAAAATGCAGAGCTGAAAGTTCTTTTAACTGAAGAACATTTCACATTCAAGATGTTGTCTATTACCATGCATTGGTTTAATCATAATGGTGGCAATGACCCCCCCACTCCCGACAGACACAGGAACAGCCAGGAAAAGCAAAGCCCATTTTATGACTGTTTCCCGCTGCTTCTATTCTGACACAACACCACTTAGAATATATATTTTCATTTCCACACACAGGCCCAAATTCAACCTGACACTTTATATTTGGTGAATACTAATACCATCTAACTAGGACCAGGCTTTTTCCGTCAGGATCTGTCCCATATTCCCGTGGTGTGGAGCCAGAGCAGTAAATAAGAGGACTCAGTCTGTTAGGGTTTCTGTTGCGGGTATTGGAACGTGTTTGCTGTGTGATCTCACGGCGTTGAGTAAAATAAAAATGGGAGCTTTTGAAATGTTTTTGTAACCATGTACTAGTGGTCTTTTCACTCAGTGCTTTGACATATTGGGTTTTATGCCTGGAGGAGGGACAGATTGTATCAGATGGGATGTTTTGGATATTTTTCAGCAAGCCATGGCTAAACATAAGAGAAGTTCTTACACAGACAGGCATAAACCTGTTAAGTACAGCTTTAAAATACCTACGACAGGTTGGAGTTTAACTAAGATACAGTTAAGATCATTGTATTGAAAATGCAAAGAAAAAAAAAGTTTTGCAATTTTTTAGGTTTAAAATTTTACTTCCTCGCACTATTCCATAATTGTTACGTAGCAACAATGTAATATACTGGGTCAAAACTCCTCAATTGTGTCTCAAGAATTTACAATTAGACAAATATTTGTGAATGTTTGTAAATGGTGTTTAAAGTATCAGAAGTGACTTTTCAATGGAAATCTCCCTAGCATGATGTTTTCATAAAGTTTTAGAACACTCCACTTCCTGTAAATACATATTTTCAACACTTTCCAAAACTATAATTTATATATAAAACCGCTATTATCCCACCAAATTATGTAAAAATTAAAAAGTCATGAAAACCTGTCATGGGTTATTTAAGGAATAAACAAAAGTTATTATTATTATTATTAGATTACATACTACATCATGTAAAAAAAGCATTTGTTGTATATGCTATGTATATTGGTATTTTTGTCAATTTATTCAACTCTTTGTTAGCAACTTGTTTGGCACTTGTTACTTTGTCACCACATTTATAGGGAAATTGAATTGCTATATCAAGGACACTGTAAGCCCATTCCTTGTTATCTGGTTATAATAATCCCTACAAGAAAGCATGGCCAAGATTAAATGGACAAACGCATTTGAATCCATGTTGTTCCATGAACAGAGAAAATCTTAGGTATACTCACATTCTTAGTGTATGTAGTTGTCAGTGTCTTGACTTGGCACATGTGGGTCTTTTAGTATGTTCAAGTTATCATGGTCACCAATGAATCACTAGAAGTGAAAATGCAGCAAATTCCTATGGTGTGCCGCACATTGAGCTCAGATTTTGGTTGGGCTTTAGAGGCATTTAAGGTCAACATCTGCCTATTTAAGGTTTTGATCTTCACCTGTCTCTTCTAATTTTTGTTTTATTGTCAGTTTGATTGTGTGAGCCTACCACATTATTCGCAAAACACAGAGAAAAATGCATTAACCACCATATGACCCTGAGGTGTAGAACTCTCTCCCTCCTGCAGCCCAAATAAAACACAAAAACATTAAAATAAACGGCTTTGATTGACTGCAGATTCAAAGCAAAGGCACCAACAAGTGCTGCCCATATGTGGGGCCCCTCTGAGACTTGTAGAAGCGTTACAAAAGTAGCTTTTTGAGCAGGAGAAAGGGTGTTCCAAGACAGGAAGCACATTGCCAAATTTCTAATATCCTTAGTTCAAAACAAATATTAGTATGGGATATGTATATTTATTTTTTTGTAGAAAAAAATAAACATTAGCCAATCAGGATGCAGAACAAAATGTACGTTTATACAAGGTCCAAAACAGCAAAAGGTGAACCACATTATAGAGAGGGACGACTGTATTGTAAAATCAAAGTGAAATCAAACTTCTATACAGCCATTTTTGTTTTAGACTGGATATCCCCTGTATCCTTGACACGGTGGATATGGTTTTATTCATTCTGTTTTATTCACCTTTTAGCATAGTGATTGAAGGCTATGGGGGTAAAACCTTCAAATCTGTCAAGGCATCTTGCAATGCATTGTGGGTAACAGGAAAAAGTGTGTGGTTTTGTGATTTAGACGAACAGACCTAATGCATGTCATTCGTTTTCCCTCACAATAGGTAGCAGACTGACAGCAGGGATCCATAAAGGAGAGCACAAAGGGAATATTTGGACAGCGCGACCGAGCATGTGGCCAAGAACACATAAATCATCTGAGATCAGCTGTGGAGCGGTCAAACACCTTTAAGAGTCTCCACAGATACAGCCCCATAGTCATTTTTAATCCTTCTGGACAAGCACTATGATACTGGCCATGGTGGAGACGCGTCGCTTTTTGCAAATATGCATCACACATTTCTGAACTCTGAACACTTTATAATGTTTTTAATAATATCATAGTGGCGTAGGAAGATGTGCATGTATCCATAAACTAACATATGAATTGACAATCTTGAATATTTGATTTTAAAGTTGCTGTAGGGATGTTTTGCCACTGCCAGGTCTCCTTTTAGATGACGAAAAATGCTTTAAGTTGACTGTATACATTACATCGGTCAAGTAAGTCAGGATATTATAATAGAAAGGATTTTTGGATCTTTTTTATTGAGATTTCCGTGACATCAAGAGACCCATAGGCTAATATAAACCTTAAAGGGGCAGTGTGGAACTTTTCTTTCAGTTCTATTTTTATTGAGACCAAACCAGACGTAAAGTAAAAGGTCAGATCTGTGGAGATGCAACATAGACATAGACATAGACATAAACTTTATTTATCCCCAAGGGGAAATTCATGTTCCAGGTTTGCTCTGTATTGTTCAAAAATATTAAAAATAAAAATAGAATAAAATAAAATTGTAAAACTAAATCTACGCAGAAAAGTCAATGTATTTGTCCTTGTCCTTAATTGATAGATTGTAAAGCTGGATAGCTCCAGGGAGAAAAGATTTTCCCAATCTCTCAGTTCTGCAATTAACTGCCCTTAGCCTCCAACTGAACAGACTCTTCTGATTGAAAAAAGTGTTGTAGAGTGGATGTTCCTCATTGTCCAGGATGGCAGCAACATCAGAAGACTCTTCTGATTGAAAAAAGTGTTGTAGAGTGGATGTTCCTCATTGTCCAGGATGGCAGCAACATCAGAATACGTGTAAAATTACATATAAAATCACCTGTAATTGAATAAATGTGGGGTAGAGCTGTTTAAATGTCATACTTTGGAACACTCCAGACAGAGCAATGACACATCCGAACGACGTGACACGCCCCCAACCAAAAAGTTACATAGTGCACCTTTAAAAATTGCAAGAGAACAACCATGCAAGTTAAGTAAATGTCAACAGCAAAGTCTTGTATTAACTATCCAAACATTGGCACTACTGATCTGTTGTGTAATGGGTTTGCTAGCCGAAGTGCGTAATTCCATCAGACAGAGTAGTACAAAAGACCGTTGAGTATAAGAGCGCTGAAATCACCCCAGGAAATCACTCGAGCAGCTGTCCTCGTCCTCGACCGCAGAAGTCAGCTCCAAGTCTTCCTAGCGAACCTGTCCAACTTTGGGCTCGTGTTGAAAAATGCCAGGAATGTTAATGAAAGGGCCACTGAATGAATGTCAAATGGAAATGTAAAATGTCAGCTCAGGTCCGCTCACAGACGTATCCGCGAGCGTGAAACGTCGTCTGCGTCCTGTCGCAGATCATCATCGGGCCGGAGACAGTCGGCTAAACAAGTGCATATATGGCCCTATGTCATACAGCGGTGTGAGTCTAAACACCGCCATACTTTTTATGTGTTTGTGCGGTGGATAAATATGTCTTCACACGTGTGGGGGGTCACTGTGTTGGCTTGAATCTTGGCTTTCCTTACAGGGATGAAAAGAGACAGGTATTCCCACTTTTCGCTGCCTTTATTTATTTATGTAATCGATCAAATTGTCACTATTTAACGAGATAATATTGAGATTTCACTTCTCGCATTACGTTTGATAGATCCTGCACTACACTGTGTGACATCTGTTGGCAAAACATGATTTATCTGATATGAAACAGAGCAAGTTAAGGCTATAAAGCTCAAAACCGTAGCTACTCGTACTCCAAAGTATGGACTTCAAACGTCACCTAATGTCATCATTGAGCCAGATAAGTTATAGATGAAGAAACATCGTCCTACTGCCTAAAATGTCAACGCAAACTCTGATATTTATGTAACTGTGGCCTCCTAATCTAAAGTACAAGGCTATACGGCTCTTTTTCCACTGTCATAATCCTTTGACAGTTCATCTACAAACACTAAGAGCCCTTTGCAAATCTTGTTAGGAGGTCCGCTGAATACCCCGGCTCTACGTACGAGAGAGTGACACCGAGAGAAGGATTAGACTAAGGAAATAAATCACGCTGACAACTGACATCCAGATGGGTAAACGATAGCAAATACAATATAGCTTAGTGTTTTATCAGATTCCTCAAAAGATGTCTTAAAAAGGAGCTATATGTACACAGTATATTTGTGGTAGACTAATGGAATTATCTTATATGGTTATTAAAGGGCCCTGGACTCAATTTTTTCTCATATACTTGGGCAAAATTTGTCTCCCCTAGAACAGATATACTATTTTATAAGCAGTTCTTGAGGTCAAAAGTCAGCTTTGTGCAATCTGCATCTAATTAGAAAGCATTATATTGTCAAAAACTCATTGCAATGAATAATTAGGATGTGGGGGATAACTTTGGACCACTGTGTAAAATTAACTAGATCAGTTTTTATATTTTGCACACAATAAAAATCAGGTAGATGCAGGAGGATTGAATATGCAGGGTCAGTTTGTGCAGTGCTGGTTATTGCTAATGTGCGACAGATTTATCAATTTTTTTCCATTTTTTGAGAACTGGTCAGACCACTCTTGCCCTGGTCAACATGCAGGTCAAAAAGAAGTGTCCAGAAGTATCTGAACTGAAGAGTTGTACTTACATTCATTAAGGACACGTGTTTAAAATAGAAGAAAACCCAGTAGGAGACCGCAAACCAACACGGTGGGTGGTACCGAATAGTCGTTAACCTCTTAAATGGCTTCTTTCCTTTCTTATTCATACCTTGTTGATCGCCCATGTCTTTTATCCTAACCGTTTTACCATGTTTTCATTATCTATCGTTACTTTCCGTTGAGCTAACCCTGCTGTTCAAATATTCTTCTTGGCATCTCCTGCGCTGTAGCTGCATTAACATTGGCTATACTAGTATTAGCTGCACGAGAAGCCAAAGCAAAGTTATACATTGAGTTTTTCTTTATGGGTGATTGTGTTTCATGCTGGTAGAACACTTGTTTGCTCCTGACCTGGCCAACAGAATCATCTTACCCCGTCTGGCATTACCTTTAGTGTTTCCCAACTGGCTATACATCGGGGTTTAAGTGTTATAGATGGATTGGCCCGATACTTCTGGCTCTCGGAAGAAATTCATCTCAAAAAATGGGTACTTTTTATCTTTAAACCATGCATTAAACATTTCCTCATCAAAATATAAATTGTTTTGTCTTTTAAGTAATTGTGTGTACTGATGTATCCTTCCTTCAAAGCTACAAAGTCATGTTTTTGGTGATTACAAATATCGCTGTGCAAGGTTAATGTGAAAGTGGAGCACAATACACCACAATTATGCATAAAAAAGACTTAACTTTCATTTTATATTCTATTTTTCTGTACATAAGACAGGAGTTTTTGGGATAATTGAGCTCATTCATCTGGAATATGAACAATCTGTAGACAATTACTGCATATAGGTTTGAGTGCTTTATTTCCACTGAGCCTTTTGGCCAGACGTCCAGCAATGTATTCCATCTTTCCCCAACCATTTTCATTTTTTCCACTGCTCCCGTCTTCCCAGACCCGTGTCACTGTAAATAGTAATCCACGAGGCTTCCGTCAGCCTGGAGATTGTGATTCCTGGATCTTTTCTCTCTGTTTCCAAGCATTCCGTCTTTTGATGGTCGCACTGGTGTTTATGAGCTCGGAAAGTTTCTATCTAATTAGGCCGGTGAGGGGAAGACATACTCCACAGTGGTCAAAGCACACAAGAAAAGGGAAACTAGACTTTTCATCATAGTTTCTGAACCATATCAATGTTGTATAAACTACAGCTGGTGCAAATGTTGTACTGGGGTCATGTGCAGTGTGCGAGCTAGAGATTCAATATGCAGAAGGGTTGGGAGCGTGCCCAGGATGAATCATTGCCGTCGTGGGTCTCTGCCCTTTTGACAAAGACATTTAATAAAGAATGTGTACTAACAGTGAGTCTCCAAAGGCATTGATAAGACTGAACGCTTCAGAAGGAAGCTTTATGAGCTGTGGCCTGGGTCCAGCTGGATGGCTGTGATTAAGAGTGGCTCCGGGTGATGCTCTCCCATGTGCCCACTCTCATTAGTGCGCTGTGTCTTCCTGTCAGAGCCTCACCGCTCACATGGACCAGACCTGCTGCTGCGCTACTCTGACCCCTCTAACATTTCAGAATTAGCGTGGAATTAAGCCCAAAACAGCTTAGTAGAGTCCAAGGCATGTTTTAATTTGAACATAATTGAACTTATGAGCTAATTATAATGTTCAACTCTTCCATGCTACTTCAATGCACCAGAAAAATGGCAATAGTAGATCTTTTTAAGAAAAATAACAGCTTTTTAAATGTTTTAGACACTGTGGTCCCTATAGAAAAGCACTTCCATATGAGGTACAAGGCCTGCTACATCATACTGTCAGATTGTTGGCAGGAAATTCATAGGTATGTAGTCTGAGATGGGAAACCAAGCCTGATAAAGTACCTCAAACTTAAATATTGACTTTGAGAATTTGTAATATTTTGCAATAGCATATGTCTTCTGTTATGTTTCATTAATGACAAGGACTTCTGCACTAGAAGGGAGACTGCTTGTATATTGATACTGGTCTGTAATGGAGTCAAATTAATCCTGTTGGAAATGTAGAGGTCAATCCATCTGTCTCACACCAATATCAGTGATTCAAATGCAAAATTCATTCAGTCCTTTATATTATTCTCTAATGTTAAATAAAAAAAAATAACAAAAAACTATGAAGAGTCTGCATTTTGTTGGTTGTAAAATGCAGCAGAAAGGACAAAAATGAACACATAGGAACCTGGGAATCCTCTGTGGTGGGAATCTGTGTGAACTAGAAGGTACGTACTGCTTTTGTCTACTAAATGTTACACTGCACACACATTTACAGCACTTACCTCACTCTCAAACAATCAGAAACAGTGACACTGGTCCGATTCCTTTACTCTTCACATTCTCTGGACAGTGCCTGGATGATGGTTAAATTTGTAAATCTGACAAGTGTTCTTTTTACTGTCGTGTTGTAGGTTTTGTTCACTTTTGTGTAGTTCTTTTATCAAACATTCTGAATTGTTTTGTGTGTGGATACGTTTGCAAAGTGTGCAAAAGATTTGTCAGATTTATAAAAACATTTTCGAAAATGTTCCAAAGTGATGTGAAAGCGTAATATAGGACCAATTCAAAAGCAATCTATGAACATTATCAATTCAAAGATCACTGTGTTTTGATATCCCGCATTCATGACCCAACAACTGGTATAAACTATAGAAAATGAAATCCATATCAGACGCATTCCATTTCACCCTTTCTGGTCTGCCCCTGATGATAACACTAGCAAAGGTCTCAGATAATCAGATGAGAAAGTAACACATTGTCTCATCTGTGGCGTAGACTTGACATATGCGAACCATTACTGTCTGAATTTACCAATAGTCTCAGAGCAGGGACTCCGAGATCCTCCATGACACTTCACAGCAGGGGAATATCTCAGCACGCCATCAACTCAACTTTCTGCAAACTTTAATCTGCTGCCAGAGGAATGTGGTCCAACTGTAAGAACACTGTTGGAAAAATGCAGCTTGAGAAGGAATGAAAATGTTAATGGTAAAATGTTTCACTTAATCCTATAGATGACATAAAAGATAACCAGTAATGAGAAGATCGTGCCAGATGCTACAGCAAGTTAGTATATTTAAGTTAAGAAATAGTCATATGTTTGCCTGGGATCCAGAATATACACTACAATACACACCAATACCAATACTTTACAAAGGGTGCGATTGATTGTGAATCAGTCAATCAGAGACATGACACGGGCTGTTTGTATTAATAAAAATATGACATAAAATATGACATATGATGAAATATGAAAAAAAATCACAAGGTCTGAAAAACATCACAAAATTCTCATCTGAAATGAGAAAAATTTTGATGACCAATGAGCTCCTGCATTTCACATGTGTCACTGAAATATGTTAATATGAATGTTTGAGACTGACATGAGGCACTATAGAGGGAGTGGTGCCCATATCCCTCTATATAAAAATAAAATACATTGATTTTGTTGATTTTTTGCTACTTATGTGCAACTAGGGCTAGACATACTGGATGTAATATGGTTAGCAAACATGTTACACAATATACAGTAAATTCTTGGTTGAAGGATATTTCTTGAGCATCAGTTAGAGTGGATTGACGTGATGTAAGCAAAAGCTCTCAAAACTATTGGAACTATGCTTCTGGCTGTGATTTTGAGTGTACCGGAATGCAAACCTCTGCAAAACTTCTACAGTTGTTTCCAAGTAGAGTCAATTAGTTATAAAACATGTGTTTTCCAGTGTACACAAACCTGCACATGGAAGCACATGGCGCAAACACATGACAAATGCAAATCTCCTGTTCTGGAAGGGAATGTAGGATCACAGGTCACAGTGTGGAATTTACCGAAGGCCAGAGAAGCCCTTCACTTTATGAATAAATGAAGTATGGCTCTCACATCTCCACGCTGGTGTAAGGTGTTAATCATTCTGTGTTTGCTTTGCACGTAAAAGTGATGGACGGGTCACTACCAAATGTTGAAATGCATACTGACTGAGGTATAGAAAGTATCAGTTCTCATACAAAAAAATACAGTTTTTACAACTTTTTAGCCATTAAAAAATGTAGAATGTAATGTAGAAGCTGGATGGAGCAAAGATAATGACACAAAATATTTATAGTAAAGGAGTTTCAATGCAATTTAAAAAAAATCAGTCGATTAAGTGAGAATTACTTACTTCAGATTTGGTACTTGGTGTTGAAATCACTGGTATCGCCCATCACTAACACTCAATAACCTCAACAAGCACACATCGCAGTGAACACAGCCTTAAGCTCAGGTGCAAATGAGCATGTTAATATTACTAATAAATACTTCAAAAGCACTGTAGCCTGTAGGACATGGATGCACTTTTTAAATGAAACTTCAGATCAAGACCATTACTTAAAAGGTACAAGGTAATTACCACTTTCACTCCCCCCCCAGGCCTGTGTAGGACTGGCCCCTGCTCTACAAACAGTGGAGGTGGAAAAAGCTCCAGCTGCTAGCGCCACAGGCTGGTGCACACGGCAGCAGGACTCCCCCTGCCTCCCAGCCCTGTTCTGTGACCTCAGTGGGGAGTGGGCCACGAGGCTTTAACAGGCCTAGAGGTGTTTCATATTAAACTGTCCCATATGGCCATTATAAAGCCCCACCTGGGGAGTGCTGGGAACTCGGGGGAGCCATGGGCCTGGCGGGGAGGCACAAAAAGTTTACGTTGACAGATTTCTCTCCCCTACAACGTGCTCAAACTAAAGCCATAATACTGGAGTTATAACAGTATACGGGGGAGATCGAGGCCTAACAAAGACGTCTTCTGTGTTGTAGCAAATACGACCCTGTTTTTATCAACAGATGCCCGAGTGTAAGTGCAGTGTTTCTTATTCATAGATAGTTCTCTTACATAGTCTGACCTGGGCTATACACTGGCAAAACAAAATGACACTTTGGTGGTTGTATTATCATAAATACATAAAAGTAACTATACTTAAATTGTATGAGAGAAAATTATTTGTGCCACCATAATCGCGGGGGAAAAACTGGAGGGCTACAATGACAACCAAATGCCTGATGCAGTATGTAATGTAATCATGCTGCAGTGCAATCTAAAGCTCTAGAGTTGATTGCACTTTCCCAGACAAACTAATGGGCTTCTTTTTCTTGGACTACAATTGCCCAAGTGTTAAAATGAACAACAGTACTATGTTTTTTTTTTTTAAACAGCAATTTTAAAAGTCAGGGTGCTTCTCTCCATGCTGATGTTATTGTTTACCCTGAAATGTTCCACTGTATGACATTATACTTATCTAGACAGGTGACATGACCAGGCCTTGTTATCACATCAAAGCCACTGGGGAGACTTCAGGGGCACCTTAGTGATCTCCTTAATATCAGGTAGTTACTGGCTCCTCACAGAGTGCCTCAGTGCCTCGCTGAACTGGGAAAATCTGCCTTTTCCTACACAGCTCCGTGGTCTTGGAATCGTTTACAGAAAGATCTTAAATAGGAATCCAAGGTGTCACTTGAAAAGTTCAAGAAAATTGTAAAAAGACGTGTATATTTTTCATGACAAATGCAAATGATTTTATAATGTGATAGTTTGTATTGATTGTGTTGGCCAGTTCCTTGGACATTTCCCTCTTGAAAAAAAGACTCTGAATGTCAATGGTACCTCCTGGTTAAATAGAGGTAGAATCCATTTAAAAAAAGTAAATATCTGAGGAGAATAATGCAGCCCTGATCACAGTAATAGTGCAAGTTTTAAGGTTTTTTTCTGCAATAAAAACATCTGTAACTGAAATCATTTAAATTAATGTAATGCCATATTGTGGAACATTCCGCGTAAATAGCACTAACATGGAGAGAACCAGGTTGCTGATCTCCTATTAAATAAAATTACTTTCAAAGTGCTTTTAAATGCCAGTGATGCTTGTGATTTGCTTTCAAGGAGCTTTTGAGGGTGGTTACTTATTATCTGTCATTGAATAATTAAAATATCATGAACTATCGAGCAAATGTTGTATTTATTATGTTTATGTTTAATATTTCTTGTTAAAATACAGAACAAAGTGCTTTCCAGGCTGGGTGATTCATCAAACTTCGCTCTGGGATTTCCTGTCTAGTCTCCACTGTCCAATAAAGCTATATTGAATTAAACTTGAATCTTGAATAAAAAAGTGTGTGGACTGTAAAGCCTCCTCTGTCAGCACCTGCCAGCCCCTATTCTGCACCTTTGCCATTGTGTGGGGAAAAAACAACAGCGTAAAAACTAAAATAAACTTGGACTGTTCAACAAAGACTGCATTGTTTGAAGTGTAATTGTCGTTTCAAGCGTTGCCACGGTGAATCCCTCAGACTAATGGCTCACCTGTTATTTCCATCATCCAGCCGCTCTTGGATCTTCTCCTTTAGAACTCATTTATACAAAGGGTGGAGGACATGGAAATACAATTTGTTAAAGGCTACTTACTCTCTGAAATGTTAATGTTATTGCTGTTCCATTTGACGACTGTTGGCATCACCTGAAACAGACAATATTGAAATACTGAAATGTTTTTGATGTATCTACAAATGCAAACATCCTATGTGTATAATACCTGGAGTTGGGTTTTGTTTCATTCACACATCTTTGAGTAATCCTGTGTTTTTATGCTGCTGACATCTTCAAAGCTCTATTCCACCTTGTGATGTCATTTAGTGGTAGTTTTAAGGTAACTCTTATGTTTAGCCTCAAACTACCTCAAACTTTACTTTATAATATATTACAAAAACCATAAGTTTTGACTTTGAGGAATGGACATATGAAGTTTAAAAACACAATGGAGCGCTTCCTGTATACCTCTTGATGACATCACAAGGTGGAACCAAATGTTTCCAGTTTAAGAGAAGAACATAGCCTAAATATGCAGGATTTGAGAGATGAACGACACAAAACGCAACTACATTTTACGGTAACGGCAACATTCGGCTGAGAATTCAAAATTTAACCCTCGGAACGCACCTGTACTGATATTTTTATTCATCTGATAACTCCAGGTATGTTTTTGATAAGGATACAATATTTTAACAGAGATCAAAAGTTACCCTAATGCCATTTAACACCGAAATTGCTCAAATGTAATTATAAATGACTGTAATCTGCCCTATAATTTTGTAAATCATCTACATACCTTAATGAATCTTCACAAAAGTACTTAAACACATTTGCATGATCTATTTATTTAAAAAATATTAGACAATACTCACTTGGCAACTTCAACATGAAAATGAATTTAGTTTACTTAGTTTTCTTGAGTATACGTGAACTCAAGCCATTTTGTTACTATTTCTGGCCTCCAGCATTTGACAGAAAAATGGAAAAGTCATTAAAGTACTTTTAAAAATGTTTTTTTTTTTTTTTGTGAACGTCCATGAAATATATCGCTATAACATGTCCTCCTGCATGAATAATAGTTTACACATCATTGGCCATTTGGTAGCATCAGCGAGTGGATATATTTATGAGCCAACACTCCCTAATGAAGTGCTGCTTTCCCACGTACAAGGAAAAGATAAGAAACAAAGTTCACAAGATTTGTGTGAAGAGACAAGGCCGTTTCCAGTGATTTTTTTTACATATAAAATGCTAAACTTTGCTCATAAATCTTATTAAGCTGTGTTTGGCTGCTTGGTTTCTTGTAACAGTTCAAGAGCCTTTGCCAGAAAATAATGTTGTTGCATCAAAAGAAAAGAAGGAGCCATCACGCCAAATGAAAAAAAAGAACAAAAAAAAAACCTATAATCTATGGATTGCAGCAGGTTGGGAAGTACTGTTCTTTCATTCATGCCATACAGTAGAGTTTAGAGAGACAAGCTAAGATTATCTGATGTTAAATTAAAGCTACATTATCACATACACTTTTCTTATAAACAATTCAGAAGCCCTGGCTATACAATTAAGCATTCCATTAATTGCAATAGGCTGATCTTATTGGCACAAATTACTATTCTGAATTAGATTAGTGTGCTAGTTTACACTGTGTAGCCCTGCAAGCATCTTCACTATTTCACTAACAGAGTCTGCAGGCTTCTGCTTCAGTACCATGTCATCGCTTGGACTGTTCTGTGCAATGGCAGTGAAGAGAGTAAAGCTAGAGAAGTGCTGTGTAATAAAAAAAATATGTAAAATGGAGAATGGTTTAGGATCTAAAAAGATGTTGAAACTCCACAATATCTCATACTAGCCACTAAACAAAGATTTCAGATTTAAGAAGGCAATGAAGATTTTAGAGCTCAGTGCCCAAGCCTGGAGAGCAGTGGCCTGTAGCAGTTCTTTGAAAGAATCAGGTAAAAAGAAAAGTGGGTAAATGGAGTAGGCTAATGACATGCAAAAGTCCAGCCAGAGCAGAATTAAACCTGAGCTCAGCGCTGAGAGCATTAACACGTACGGTATGCACGCAGCCAGCTAGCAGGTCGTCACATTTTGTTCTACTTTTAACTATCATATGTAACTATTCCAGCCATAAAGTCCTTGGCAGGGAAAGCGGATCTCTGAGTTACCCATCAATCCACCGCATCTTCTAGCTGGGAGGCAAGTATGCTAACCAATTATGCTTTCCATTTACATGCTCCAAAGTACTGTATTTCCAGATGTAGATACCCATAAGAGTTTTACAATAAACCTAACTTCATAGTGTTTATCAAAGTTCACATGTTGTTTGGGTTCATGTAGAGGCTATGCATATGTATTTTGTCAAGCCTGTAAGTGCCTACACATGGGACCAGTCTCTGACCCTTTTGAACCAACAAAATACTACCCAAAGCTGCAGAAAGTAAATCATAATACATTCTTCAACTCTTGGCGGAAGAATAGAGATTTCTTTTTTTTTTT
>KN494432.1:7480-21596 GCA_000787155.1 Scartelaos histophorus | reverse complement strand
GTGGACAACTGTGTTCCCGTCCAAAGACCTGCTCAGCAAGTTCAAAGCTCCGTGGACAACTGTGTTCCCGTCCAAAGACCTGCTCAGCCCAAAATCACTTTCATGATTGGAGTGTGGAAGATTTAAGCATCAGACATCCGTCCTCCGCTCGATCTGATACGAGCACGAAGAGCAGAACCTCAAATGGACCCAGCAACTTCAAGCACCTGTTTATTCATGGGTTTCGGCCTAAAGATCCTATATGACCCCATTTTCTGATCTGTTATAATGTTGTTTCCTCATCACGCATATACAAGCAGTTTTGTCTGGTTCATTTACACATGTTTCACACACAAATCTTGCATTATTGAATTCTTCTTTCTTCTCTTACAGAAAATACTCTTCCACCTTGTAATGTCATGTGGAAATACAGCGCTGCACTGGATGTGTAAACTCCATAAACCTTCAGTAGAATCATCTGAATAATATCAGTGCTAGAATTGTCCATCTCTACTGACCAAAAAGTAAACCGTAGATGTTAGCTTGAAAAGTATTGTATTTGACTTGGAGATGCAGATATCTCAATAATCCAGGATTACTCAAACATGTGTGAATGAAACAAACAAATAAACAACAAACACACAACTCCGGGTATGTGTTTGAGACGCTAACAATATTATAACATGGCTTAAAGTGTAATAGGACCTTCAAAGTTTAGAGGCAACATTTTGAGGCCTTTTAATTACATTACAAGATATTTTAGATGGATATCCTGCTTTATCATCAACTGAACCTGAAAAAGAAGTACTGAAATGCACAATTATTTTATTTCTTAATAATTATTTGACATATTTTACAGTTCAAGTCCGGTGGAGATTGCATTCTGACAGTCACTTAATAAGTATGTACTGTATACTAAAACAATGCACACCTTTTCTTGAGATAAAAAATGGATTATTGCAAACATTGTTACTCATGTCAAACTCCACTTTACAATTTGCACAATACTATTTCTGTCCGTTGCTAAAATAATATTTCAACTTAAAATGCTCAATTTAAGATACCTGACATTGATGAATTGTAATATCTTTCAACAATTGGCCACTTTCTCATTTTAAAACACATACTGGATCTGTTCCAATGTATTTATTTAAGGGATTTAGGTCTCTTCATTACAACACTTGCACCAAAGACATGTGCAGATACAGATCAGAGGAGGTTTTTATGGTGTTTGTTGAATGAGCCATGCTGACAGATGAGAAAAGAAGTTAAGCTCAGTGTAATCAGTGCTGCAGTCAACCTGACACCACAGAGCAGGAGCAGGCACCACGCACACAGCACCATCACTGCACACTTTCTACATGCATAATGAAAACTCAATTGTAAGAAAATATATATATGTGTGTATATTCTGTGTTATACTATTTTAAGTGGCACTAAAACTAAACTAAAAGTATGCTCATTTCTGTTGAGTTTTTCTATTGTGCTGGAAGATCCTTACTGTGAGCAACTTTGACTCTCCACAAAATGAACTCTGGCCTGGAGGAGCGACTCCACCGCTAAATGAAAATAATGTTCCTTTGACTACAGTACATAAAACATATCTATCACTATGGGGAATAATCTAGAGTATTGGTTTAACTTTGTGTTTCCATGGAATCATGCAGATGACGTGCTACCTGTGCTAAATTACACAGAGTGACACATAATCTATCTGTTAAATATAAAAATGTGTGTGTGTGTTTCTGGGACATGCAGTGCACATATTTAACTTTTTTCTGCCATGTCCCAGAGATGGCATTAAACGTATCTATCTTGTATTGATTAAATGACAATGTGTTTCTACTGTATTAACCCTCCAGCAGAACATGTACATCACGCTCCAGGTGTAATACATACACTGTTTCGGATTAATATATTGAAATCTATTTGTATCCTTAATCAACATTTCTCAATCCTCAAGTTACTTTTTGCCACTGATAACTTCATTAACTGAAGGTGCTGTGCTTGTGTTTCCTGAACTAATTTTAGAAACAGGGTCAGAGGAGTGCGGCACATTTTTGACCTTATACATCACTAATGTGATTTTTTTGTCCACTACCACATGAAGAAAATACATGATTGTGTATTAAAGCACTTGAGTTCAGGAGGCAATAGTTTCTCCATTGAGTACTTGAATATTGTCAGTAGTAGTGGAAGTCCTTTGTTTCTTAAGTAACAGTGCAGATACTGAAGCAAAAATCAAACAAACAAAAACTCAAGTAAAATTATCACATGAAAAAAAATCTTAGAAGTATTAAAGTACCTGTTTAAAAATGTACTTAAAGAGTAAAACGTTTAAGTATTATGCACATTTTTGAGAGGTTCAAACAAAAAGAAACAACACTTAAGTATTATGCACATTTTTGAGAGGTTCAAACAAAAATAGAAACAACACCCTTCTGACTTTTCAGAAGGTCTCAAACTACTACTACTACTACTACTACTACTACTACTACTACTACTACTACTACTACTACTACTACTTTTACTTTTCTGTCTTGTTCAAAAATGTAAAGTTGAAAGTGCAGAGACCTTCTCTCAAATGTAGTGAAGTAAGTAACAGTGTCCACTTTAAAATCTAATTAAGTAAAGTACAAATACACAAAATGTATACTTAAATACAGTACTTTTTTACATTTACATTCCACCACTCCACTCAGTACTTTCCATTGAGTACCTGGATGATGTCAGTAATTGCTTTGAAGGATAAAAGAAGGAGGCTGAAGTTGACATTATCCAGCTCTGTGTTTCAGATAGCTTTACACTAACAGATAAGTCCAGTGCTGTGCTTCTTTATCTGTATTTGAAACTGAACTTGGTCTGGTTTGGGCAAAGAAGGAGCAGTTTGTTGTGCCGCTGTCCCATATGGATCGCAGTATTTGGGGATAGATGTGAGCTTGCCTTGTGTATATGGGCCCAGACTATCAGACTCCAGAGAGACAGACAGCGGAGTGTGCAGCTTGGTCCAGGAAATGACTACTATTATTGCCAGTGTCCGCTGCTCGGTGTCCTCAGATGATGGATTTGGTATGTAATAGGCAGGATACAGGGCCCCAAACCCACTCATATCTCATCCGCTCAAAGAATGCACTTTATTTGCTTCATTTTGACCAGAACAAAAGTGAGCTATGATGTCTAATTTAGTGGAAAATGGACACTTGACTGTTCTACTTCTCCAAAAGCAGAACTAACCATCAGTTAGAAAAGTTAATCAAAAAGAATTTCTTTATTTATTGTTAATCTTTTTTCTTTTTTAAAATTTAAAGCCCCATCGGGTCATTTTTTATCAAAGTGTACTTTTTTGTGTTAAGTTTTTCTAGTGTCCTGACTTTGACCTGGAGGAAGGATCCAATGTTGTTCCTTTGACAATAATATTGGACAGTATGTCATAAACCATATCTACCTCCATGGAGAATAGTAGAAGTATGGCCTTATTTTTCTATTTTCATAGAATTATGCAGAAAAAAAATTTAAAATTTAAAAAATTAGAATTATCCAGAAAGAAATTTGCTAAACATAATTAATAGATTATAGGCTGTTTTTCCAAATATACTTCTAAACAGATGCGCTAATCAATTGTTGCAAATTAATGAACAATAATTTGAAGTAACATTTGTAAACAACAGTTTTACAATTTACAGCTATAAATACACTTTGCCTGAATGACACTATGAAAATGTAGTTGTCTGTGGAGTTTTTGACAGGCATGTTTTGGGTCATGGGGTGAGTGAACAAGCCGGTGCACATCCACACTCACACACACACACACATCCACACTCACACAGTGAAGCAGAGCTGCTGCCTCTAACCCTTTTGGACATCTCAGCAGGGCACACCTGGACTGGACATGAAAGAGCACAGGATTCACCACAAATTCAAATACTTTTCATTCCTGCCTGAAGAATGGCCCTCAGACTTTATGTGTTAGAAGCAGTAAAAATGAGCAAAGTAAAATTGGAGTGAGTTAAGGGGATGAATTGTCAGGTTTGTCAGACGTGCATATTTCAAAGCAAATGCAAAGAGGCAGGACTATGGAATCAAAATAACTCAGCTCGTAAACTATAGAGCTGTATAATAGAACTGTGCTAAACAAGCCTGACAGATACAAACACAACATCAGGGCCTTCTCACAAAATCTCTGCTTTTTTAGATGTGACGCACCAAGATGATTTGTACTAAAAACTCTGAATTTGTTGATACACCCGAGCACAACACACACAAAATGATTGGCTTCCCCCAGCAGAAAATAAAATGCAGGCATCAAATGTGCTTTGAGTGTCATGGTCCAAAACACTTCCTGTATTTCACCCATTATTTCTGATGGCACATCTGAAATGCATGTTGAACCACTTTTAATAGCCTCATTGTATTCAGTCTGAAAATTTATATTCCGGCTCAACTTTACAGCTTTTTATTGTTGAGGCTGTCACAAGACAAAGCTCTTAGTTTGACTTTGCTGACAAACTTGGAAGAGCATTTTACACAGATATCAAATAATAGTTTGTTGGAGTAATGTGTTTGTGTGTACGTGGGACTGGCTGTACATTATTAAACCACACACATAATATTCAGTTCTTCATAGTGCTATATTAAAGCTGACTTAGAAATATCTTCTCGTGAATCAAAACACATACTCCATATGAAAGTGTTAGATGCATAGACGTGTTCCTTTGTTGCATTATGTACCAGTAGTGGCAGTGCTGCTACAAATTAATCTGTATTTCCCTTCAAATTTAGTAGTACAAAATAATAATAACAGTAGAATCAGACAGCAGGACATAAAGGAGACTCCTATCCCTCCCATACACAATAAAAGGCAGTGACAAATAAAAATACATGTGTAATTAGCCTTAATAAAGCATGAAGAGAGACTCAATTCACAATGAACAATTAGATTATTAAGAATGATTTAAGCATAGTAACTACTTATACACTAAACCCTGACTGCTTCACTGCGTTACTATGTCATTGCATTAAAAAAATAATCTAAAAAGGTGTAATAATTATAAAGTGTAATGAAAAGGCTATAAATTGTGTGAAAGGAACTCTAAGCTTGTAGTCCTGACTGTGTTTATAGGGCCGGTGTCTCCTTGCGTCCCTCTGATGGATCACCGGGCTCTGACCTGGGCCCTTGTTGTGATGAATCTGTCTGTGTGTGTCTGGGGCTCCTGTGCAGTTACATATGACAGCACACACTCACTCACACACTGTTGTGGCAAAACAGTCACTCAAACATGCTTTTCCCTTCAGGTGCACGTAATGTGGTATGAGACTAAAATTAGTGTGTGACTGTTTACCCTAAATGTGTGTATCAAGTGTTCTCTAGTGTACTGGTCTTGGCTAAATATTACACAGGAATCTGAGATAAATGACATAATTGTACTTTTTAAATGGTGTGAGACTAATGTTAAGTTTTGAGTTCATGTGGTAATACAGAAAGTGCTCCCCTGTGTTTTTAAACTCCATACACGCTATTAATTTGAAACTACTTCCTTCATGACATCACAAAGTGGAGCAGAGCATTTTGAGCTTTGAAGATATAGACACTAGACAGACACTAATAAAGGTTATACAAACATGTGAATGAAACAAAACACAATGTATGGTTTTGAAAAGGTAACAACATTATATAAAGGCTTAAAGTTCCCGAGAGTCAGTTTTGAGTAATATAGGACCTTTCACTAATAGAGGAACATCTGGTGTAAATGTTTTCCTACTTGTCTGAGCTAAGTAGACGTCTTAAAAGTCTCAGTAAGCCAAATTAACCAACAGAATTTTCAGACCTACATCAAAACCTTGCAGGTTTGCTCTTATTGTGTTTGGTGCATAGTTTGCAGATAACCTTACACCTCACTATCAGAGCTGCCAGTCAAATTGACACTGTGTCTGCCATCAAACTCTGCTCACCCTGAGGCAGAGACGACTTCAATAAAAACCAGGAAGCTCAGCACTGCACATAAACAAACTATCCTGTTTTTTCTGGTCTTGTGGTGACATGTTTCTACTTTGTGAATGTTTCCCTTTCCACTATTTAAACCTACACACTTAGTTTCATTGAGGAATCGTATAACACCTAAACATGACTTGATATTTGCAGTGGAGTATTTTACGATTTTTACTTCATTTACTGGATATTTCGAAAGTAATAATAATAAAACGTAAAAAAAAAAAAAATGTATAATGTTGATCTATGTTCAATTACAGAAGCATTCTACATGAAGTAATAGTTTTTCTAATTTACACTTTTTTTCTTTTAGTTCTCTCGTCAGTCTGTATCAGCTCCTTCATTTGGGTTGCCAGATTCTACAGCTTAAACCAAGATCTATTTGTTTCCTCAATGGCAGTTAATGTCATCCCCGATTATGTAGCGATCATAGTGACGTTTCTACATCAATATGACCACATACCACATATGTTAGTAGATTTACCACTATCGCATCTTGGAAACAGTTTTCAGCTCTGTTAAAGTTGGCATTCCCAGAGTGGCACTGACTCCAAGTATGTGGGTGAATGGTAAATATGTGGGTGAAGCCTGCGGAGTGAGGAGTGCACAGGATAGATGTGTCTCTCCAGTGTCAGACATGTGCTTTTGATTTGGGGAGCAGCACAAGTTTGCCTTATCAGCTCAGCACAACCAGCTGGGAATGCACTGCTAAGTCTGCAGACGACGCTGGAGCTCGTCCCTCTGAGCACGGTTATATATAAGGTCCAACCAATGTGACCAATACTCAAAATAATGTCTTGACTGAACTGAACTGAACTGAGGAGAAATTAGGTCCAAGTTATGAATGATATATGTTTATTTGTACCTGTATATTATCAAGTGTGTCAAAAATAATTATAATTTTTACTATTTTTGGTGACAGGAGTAAGATGGAGAGGCTCAGGTGACCGAAGGTTCTGCTGCTTCAGTGAGGATGAAATGGAGGTTGCTTATTTCATTATCAGTTATATCATGTACATGAAACAAAATGTAGATGAATGGATTTTGAGTTTGGTTAGAGGAAAAGACTAAGATTTACTAAATCACCATAGAACTGACTTCAACCAAAAAGTAAAAGGTTGTGGTCACATTTTTAGCACTTTTTCACGATTCACATTCTCATCCTTATGTCAGCGTACAAGGGAGTTAAGTGTCTTGCCCAAGGACACAACTGTAGCATTTATCTGTGGGCGCTGGAATTGCACCATACCTGTGGGCCCAACCTGTGGGCCAATGGATCTGACCGCTCAGTCAATTATGTCGAGAGTGGGATTGGAACCGCCAACCTTCAGATCAGTGGACAAAACTACTCCCATCAGATAAACAGTAAAACATAAAATCACGGTTTTCAGAAACAAGGTGCACAAAAATATAAGGCCTCCATTCCAAAATTAATTTCTTTGGATTTTATATGTTATTCAGTTATTTGAGAAAATGTTTTAGGCTTCCCCCATCTGATAATTCAAACTATTATAATCCAGTCTGCATACCAGGTCTGGGTCAAGAATGCACAACCTCTAACCATTGTAGAACTACGATCATTTACCATTTTACCCCTTTAATTCAGATCTCTTGCAACATCTCTTATAGTTTCCTGCCAACAGTGTAGAGCCGACTTCCTCTATGTGAGCGTGGGAGGAGAGAGCGGGACGAGAGGGTCCTGAAAACTTACAAGAGGATTCATCATGCGAAACAGAGAAGCACCATCACTCCTCTGTAACAGCTGCCCCGGCCGCCTGTTGCCTTTCTTAGACATGTGCGCTGGGGAGAGGAGAGCGCTTACAGATGGGACAGTGGAGGAGGGGCGGCGGAGGAAGAAGTAGTGGAAAAAAAGTTAGTTCTTACTGCCTACCCACATGTGTTTATTTAGAAAAGAAACCATTGTGTCATTGGGTTATTCTAACAACCTACAGCAGGGCCAGTGTTAGTCCCGCAATGACGGCTTTTTAAATACACAGTTTACTCTGGTGTGAAGTGGGCTCATAACTGCGCCAGCCGGGAACTGGGGATGGTGCCAAATGGAGGAGCATGCTAGAGTTACACATTCCCCTGTGCTCTGCTCGGGCTGACGTCTCTATAGGAGGCGGCCATGACAGCGCAGGGAGAGAGAGACATGAGGGGCCTTTCGTCTTGGTCTGGGTTGTTTCAGGGTCAAATCTCTTAAGTGAGCTCTATCAGTGGAGCGGTGAGACGGTAACAGCTTTAGTCATAAAAACTTTAGGAGGATTTTTAACAGAAGTGAGTAAAGCAGCGTTTAACTGGACAGAACATCAGAACTATAATTTGAAGTGAATGTATTTGAAAGTATAAAACACAAAAATTGCTTGCTTTCTTTACGCACCTTTGATTTTTAGCTTTTCTACTGGACAGTGCAATGGAGAAGTGTAAGAAAGTAGGAAAAAACATCTGGACACAAAATGCAGGAAAGTTTTGACTCTATGTTGCAGCTCCAGCACAGTTGCCTCGGTTGTTTGTGGTACAGGTGTTTGTGGCCGTTCGCTGGACAGACTCACTGACACGTGTCTCGTCTGCACAAACAAACCCTGCTGCTGGAGCCTACACCACTGCTCTCTTTAATAAGCTGAGCCTTTTATGAAGAGCAGAGGAATGTGGCGCACATGTGCAGCTCACTCTGATTGTGCTCCAGTCTTTGTAGTGTTTTATATAGTCGAATAGTTTCTCGGTGCTCTCATGTTGGGGATTAAGGTCATATGTTTGTGTCAGGGGGTTAGTTCTTTATGAGCCGCTCCATGTGTGCTGGTGTGACTGTGATCTGGAACAACAGGCGCTCAGAGTCGTGTCCCAGGACAGCTGCTGCTGCTGCTCCTGCTGCTGTGAGGAGAGGGCCTGGCCACTCACCTGGAGTCAGCTCAGGTCATCCTCTCTGCTCCTCACTCACTGCTCATCTCAGTTACTTAGGGTCAGAGTCACACTGTAGTTCATATGGAAGCTAAGGCTCTGCCAGTCTCATCTCAATGCACATGGACCCAACCAACAAAACAGAAATAGACTAAATAATTGTCACATTTATACAACACTTTTCTATTTCTGTTGGGCACTTAAAGGTACATTAAACAAAATGAACTTAAATCATGTTTTAATGCTGTTACCTCATCAAAACACACATTTGAGAAACCCTTTAATTGTTAGTCTGTCTAAATCTCCAAATGCTCTTTCCGCCTTGTGATGTCATGAAGAGTTAACAGCTACCTTTTAAATTAGGTTTAGTGGAGACATTATGTTCCAGGGCTGAAATGATCAAAAATAATTCTAGTTAAAGTGTCAACCTGAGAACACTCTGTGTTCTCAGGTTGAAAGAAGTGTGTGAGTTAGTGTGTTGAACTCCAGGTATGTTTGCGATGGGGAAAAAAGCATTAAAAAATATAATAAAATGTCATTTAAGCCCTTAAAACACCGAACATCTAAGAACGACTCTTCTATTCACAGTTGTAATCATACCTCAGTGCAATCTAGTTAGTTAGAGTAAAAGTGTCTTGCCAAAAGACACACCAACAGTATGTATTGATGGCAGCAGGGTTCAACTCACTGTCCTTCAGCACAGGCGTCATTTGTTTCTAATATAATTGTGATTGTTGGCTCGATTTTTTTCTGTTTATGAACAATATAAGTCCAGCCCAGTACAGACACACTGTATTGTATAAGCATCTCTTGAGGTCAAAATATGTCCACTGTGTGCTGTGTGCATCTACTTATAAAACATCTAGGGCTGGTTATCAGGAAGTGCTTGTTAGCATGCTGGTTGTTGTTAGCTTTACTGTAACAGCAAAAATGCACTCTAGCCTCTGAAAGTTGTGAAAAGTGCCTCTTTTGATTTGTGTGTTTAAAGCATAAAATGTGTAACAGCGTTCAGCACTGATCACATGAGGCTTGAGATGCTTCACGGTTACAGGAGCGAATTTGGAACAAGACTCTATGTTATTAATAGGATTAGGACAAAATAGCGAAGAAAATTAAATCAGGATCATGTAGAGTGGGTTAATATGAACATTTTAAAACTAAAATGATGAGGCTCACAGCAGCAGGTACAGAGAGAAGAGCCACAAGATCCTAATGTAAGTCAACTGGAGCCAGGGTCAGAAGGAGCCGGAAGAGCCTCCTGGAGCACTTCCTGTTTGGGTCGTTAGCTATGTCCATTCATATATACGGTCTATGGTTTTAAGACAATGCAGAGCCTTAATAATTGATTCAAATTTTGCCACAATCCAGTTTACAGCACACAGCAACGACATTACCACAGTTGATTTGGTTGTGTAATTCCCTTGTAAAAAACTGAACTTGCATTAAAAAGTTCTGCAACAGCAACTCCAGCATGTCTTAACAACAGGTTTGAAAATAGCTGACTTGTTTTTGAGGTGTATTTCCTGTGTTGTGATGCTGCCCTGAGCTGACAGGCTAAAGTTCAAAGTGGAGGAGTTGTGGTGCAGTGGACTGTAGCTAAAGGGTCACTTGGGTCACTGGGCCCTGACGTGATGGATGACTTTAATCTTACTGATTAACAAGTCCCGCCCACACAACACTTCATTTCACATCTTAACCATTTATGTGTTTGGGGGAAAGACACGGGCCATGTAGGGTTCACCCATAGATCCTGTTATTTTTAGTCAGATCTAGAAAGTTGGCTACTCCACTGAACTGTTTTGACCTGCAGAAATGATCTTGCTGACAACTAAATTCTAGAGGAAAACTGTACTTGGAGCCATAGAAGCACAAACGGGACAGTAACAGACAATTTAAAGGGGCACTCAGCGTAAGCTCATGGAGGATTGGACATCTTCTGTTCTCCACTGAGATGCTATTGTTTTGTCTATAAGAAAATAGCATAAAACTCCATCAAATCAAGTCTACAGTTTGTAAAACAACACATTAAATGCATGAAAGACTGATCCATTAATGCCACGATAAGGAACATTCTTGACAAAGCAATAGCGTTTTCATGGGACAAAACCCTCCACCAGAAAACTCACATATTGCACCCAGTAACAAATTATTACATTCAGTCAGTGGTGGAAAGTACAGTACTTTTTAGGTATTTGTACCTGGCATTTTATAGTGGGTACTTTTTACTTTTACCGTATTTTCCGGAGTACAAGTCGCCCCTTTTTTGCATAGTTTGGCCAGGGGTGCGACTTATACTCCAAAGAGACTAATATGTGAAATTATTCATACGCTATTATATCAGTTTGTTTGTTATTTTCACTGGATTTAGTGATTTGGAGTAATATTGATGCTTTGGTAAACTTGTTAGCATGTTCTTTATGCTATAGTTATCTGAATAATTGTTAGTCTGCTACGTTAACATACCACACACTTATGACAGTTCATTGTCTATGAGTCGTGCAGCTGAATGTGTTACATTAGCATACATACACCTATTCATGCTGTTCTTTACTGTTATTTTAAATTGCATTTCAAGATGAAATGTCTGTTCTTGGTCTTGGATTTGATAAAATCCAAGACCAAGACAAACCCTTATACTCCAGTGCGACCTATATATGTTGTTTCTTCTTTACTATGCATTTTTGGCTGGTGCGATTTATTCTCCGGAGCGGCGTATACTCCGGAAAATACAGCACTTCATGAATCTGTACTTTCTACTCCATACGTTCATTTTAGAACTGGAATAAAGTAAAGTCTCTGTATGGTTTGACACTTTCTAAAAGGGTTATAGACTTTTAGAGACTTTTTTTTTGCACATGTAATTTGTGTTAATATCCCAACTTAGAACAAGCCACATACCCAAAATCATTTGAATTAAAAAAAATGTTGAATCACTGAAATTCAGCTAAATTATTTATCAAAATCACTACATTTGATGCTTTATTTGTTACGTTAAAGTACATGGTTAAAATGGTACTTTTAATAGTTAATTACTTAAGTAGATTTTTTTTCAGACAATACTTTAACTTTTACTTGAGTCGACTTTTGTTCCTGTATCTGTACCTGTATCTGTAGCAAAATTGAGTTCTTCATCCACCGCTGCATTCAGTCACAAAAGAACTCCCTTCCTTACTTATATGTTGAAGTAAACTAAACTAGATTAGAGATTATTTTTAGTTCCTCAAACAATTTTTTGGCAAGCAAGACCCAGAGATAGAGCTGTATTAGTGGCTTAGACTAGATTTTCTGACTTGTAATGACTTTTTATGATGCTGAAAAACTGAACACTAATCCCCGGAAGTGGACAGAGGAAACTAGTTTGCAGACATGATTTCCGAAATGATTCCTTAATCACATTTGAGTCTGTTCCAAAAAAATTATCTCCAGCTTTTATCGCTTTTCTGAAATCCTAAAGAGGAAGTCATTTGAATGGATAGTTCCTGCCAACTCATTTCCTGTATTCTGATATTTCCTCCACTCATACTGACCTGTGCTGCTCTTCTGGGATTCAGACCATTCACTCTAAGCCAGAGAGCCCATAGCACATGTACACACAGCTTCCACATCTTGGATTCATATGTGAGGCCTTATATGGACATTCGTTTCACAATCTTAATATCTTAAAATCTAAAAGTGGGCATCTACTTTTTAAGTTTTTATAACAGTGTTGCCTCGTCATTAACTTACTCAAAGTTATATTTTGATTTGTGCACAGGTGAGTAATACTGTCCAGGATGCCCCAACACTGTCCAGTTTGAGACATTTTAGTTTTGAGAAATGTTCAGTTTTCACTTAGCCCCTGTCTCCACCCACAGCTCTGTACTTGAATGTGATTTAAAGATTCAGACTCTGGGGCATATGTTGGGTTTAAAATAACTTAAATGGAACCTGCTAATGACAAAAGATAAAAGGAAACCCGCCGTTTGTTGCACTGAAATTGTGTTATGAAAAGGCAAGGCCAATAGCAGAGAAAGGTTCTGCAAATTTCAACAGGAAGTAAATGGACCTGTTTCTATTATTACCCTGTTCCAGATATTTACTTTTTATATTAACTTTTTTATAATGCGTATAATGTAAATGACCAATTGGTAATTGGTTTAATTAGCTGAATCTGATGGCATGTGCATTTGCTCTGGGTTGGGTTTGTCTTTTCTTTGTGCCATAGTTTTCCAGTTAAAAACAGGCTTTTCAATGAACAGTTGTTTACTGCTTTGTTGATACAAAACCTGGCGTTTGTGTTTTTAAAGCAGCAGGGGGTGGGTTTGATATCATGATGTCTGTCCCTTAATGAGACTGTTGTGGCATAAAGTTTTATATGAGCCTCAGCAGCACAGCTTAGCGCTCTGTGCTTCACATCTGGTTTGTACTTTTAACTCCTGCCAGAGTGATCAAAAGCCTTTTTATGCCGGATTATTATTATTGTTTAATGCAAATTATTCAAAATGGTCAATCTGCAGCTACTACAGCAAAAAATGGATCCAAAGAAACAGACACCTCACTTCATAATTTCATCCATTTTATACAAATTAGGTTTAAAAGTTTAAGTGCATACTGTTGTTGTGCCTTTGGACAAGACACTAGGTCTAGAGTGGCACTGGCAACATAATATATATACTTTTGTATGAGCATCCACCACAAAACGACCAATTTAGAGTGTGATTGGAGCTTGTCTCTTCCATCTTGGCAGTGTAGCCAGAGACTTCAGTGAACTTTTCTTTTCTGGAAACAAAGGTTGTTTCCAGTAGCAGTACTTGAAAGACGTCCTAAACAAGAAACTCATATGGCCTTTGCCATGTATTCACTGTTTTGAAGTTTTTTGTTCAGCACTTTTCAGGTTGCTGCAGGCAGATATCTGAGGCAGAGTGGCTGGAGGGATTGGGTTCCCTGTATCCATCATGTTGGACGAGCTGTGACGCTGGAGCAGAGCCAGTGGTGTCTGCGTTAGCCAGCCGTAACTGACATTGAGTGCATTGTTTTCAGTGGGAAGCTCACGGCTCAAGCCTAAAGGTACATTCCTGAGATGAGAAACACAAACAGGCTTTGTGCCCTCAGCGCTCTCCTCCTCTGACTCCCTCATCCACCATCCAGCCTGCAGAAGTGCTCCTCCTGCTCAAGAGTCAACATGTGGGCTATGGGGCTACACACACACACACACACACACACACACACACACACACACACACACACACACACACACACACACACACACTCACA